>JARQOC010000011.1:9949400-10251900 GCA_033576535.1 Allobates femoralis
AGCTCAGGATAGAAATCTTTATCTCTTTGCAGTAAAATATGCCAGGAAATGTAGGAAAGGGGAGAGACTCCGCACTCTGCAGAAACCCTGTGCTGATCCTGAGTTACCTCCTGTATTATCCTCCAGAGCTGCACTCACTATTCTGCTGGTGCAGTCACTGTGTACATACATTACATTACTGATCCTGAGTTACCTCCTGTATTATACTCCAGAGCTGCACTCACTATTCTGCTGGTGCAGTCACTGTGTACATACATTACATTACTGGTCCTGAGTTACCTCCTGTATTATACTCCAGAGCTGCACTCACTATTCTGCTGGTGCAGTCACTGTGTACATACATTACATTACTGATCCTGAGTTACCTCCTGTATTATACTCCAGAGCTGCACTCACTATTCTGCTGGTGCAGTCACTGTGTACATACATTACATTACTGATCCTGAGTTACCTCCTGTATTATACTCCAGAGCTGCACTCACTATTCTGCTGGTGCAGTCACTGTGTACATACATTACATTACTGATCCTGAGTTACCTCCTGTATTGTACTCCAGAGCTGCACTCACTATTCTGCTGGTGCAGTCACTGTGTACATACATTACATTACTGATCCTGAGTTACCTCCTGTATTATACTCCAGAGCTGCACTCACTATTCTGCTGGTGCAGTCACTGTGTACATACATTACATTACTGATCCTGAGTTACCCCCTGTATTATACTCCAGAGCTGCACTCACTATTCTGCTGGTGCAGTCACTGTGTACATACATTACATTACTGATCCTGAGTTACCCCCTGTATTATACTCCAGAGCTGCACTCACTATTCTGCTGGTGCAGTCACTGTGTACATACATTACATTACTGATCCTGAGTTACCCCCTGTATTATACTCCAGAGCTGCACTCACTATTCTGCTGGTGCAGTCACTGTGTACATACATTACTGATCCTGAGTTACCTCCTGTATTATACTCCAGAGCTACACTCACTATTCTGCTGGTGCAGTCACTGTGTACATTACATTACTGATCCTGAGTTACCTCCTGTATTATACTCCAGAGCTGCACTCACTATTCTGCTGGTGCAGTCACTGTGTACATACATTACATTACTGATCCTGAGTTACCTCCTGTATTATACTCCAGAGCTGCACTCGCTATTCTGCTGGTGCAGTCACTGTGTACATACATTACATTACTGATCCTGAGTTACCTCCTGTATTATACCCCAGAGCTGCACTCACTATTCTGCTGGTGCAGTCACTGTGTACATACATTACATTACTGATCCTGAGTTACCTCCTGTATTATACTCCAGAGCTGCACTCACTATTCTGCTGGTGCAGTCACTGTGTACATACATTACATTACTGATCCTGAGTTACCTCCTGTATTATACTCCAGAGCTGCACTCACTATTCTGCTGGTGCAGTCACTGTGTACATACATTACATTACTGATCCTGAGTTACCCCCTGTATTATACTCCAGAGCTGCACTCACTATTCTGCTGGTGCAGTCACTGTGTACATACATTACTGATCCTGAGTTACCTCCTGTATTATACTCCAGAGCTGCACTCACTATTCTGCTGGTGCAGTCACTGTGTACATTACATTACTGATCCTGAGTTACCTCCTGTATTATACTCCAGAGCTGCACTCACTATTCTGCTGGTGCAGTCACTGTGTACATACATTACATTACTGATCCTGAGTTACCTCCTGTATTATACTCCAGAGCTGCACTCGCTATTCTGCTGGTGCAGTCACTGTGTACATACATTACATTACTGATCGGAGTTACCTCCTGTATTATACCCCAGAGCTGCACTCACTATTCTGCTGGTGCAGTCACTGTGTACATACATTACATTACTGATCCTGAGTTACCTCCTGTATTATACTCCAGAGCTGCACTCACTATTCTGCTGGTGCAGTCACTGTGTACATACATTACATTACTGATCCTGAGGTACCTCCTGTACTATACTCCAGAGCTGCACTCACTATTCTGCTGGAGCAGTCACTGTGTACATACATTACATTACTGATCCTGAGTTACCTCCTGTATTATACTCCAGAGCTGCACTCACTATTCTGCTGGTGCAGTCACTGTGTACATACATTACATTACTGATCCTGAGGTACCTCCTGTACTATACTCCAGAGCTGCACTCACTATTCTGCTGGTGCAGTCACTGTGTACATACATTACATTACTGATCCTGAGTTACCTCCTGTACTATACTCCAGAGCTGCACTCACTATTCTGCTGGTACATTACATTGCATTGATCCTATGTAACATCCTATATTATACTGCAGAGCTGCATTCATAATTCTGCAGGCTTCAAAGCTGAAATCTCCTAGAAATATAATTTGCGTTCATGTTAACACCAGGTGCTGTACTTTCCCTGGATTATAGCGGTAAATGACGTTTGTTTCTTAGACATTTCTGCCTCTTATTACATGAGAGTTGTTGTATCCGGATCAGTTTTATATTATATATAATGTTGTTTTATCTTTGTCGCTCATTGTTGTTTTTCCTTTGCTGCAGGCGGTGAAGAACTACATGAGGACGGAGTGTAAGTGTCACGGTCTGTCCGGCTCCTGCACGCTCCGCACCTGCTGGAAGAAGATGCCGCACTTCCGGGAGGTGGGGGACCGGCTGCTGGAGAGATTCAATGGAGCCTTTAAGGTTATGGGGGGGAACGACGGCAAAACGATTATACCGGTTGGACACAACATCAAACCCCCCGACAAACAAGACTTGATTTATTCCGCTGACTCGCCCGATTTCTGCCAAGCCAACCGGAAAACCGGCTCCCCGGGGACACGGGGTCGTGTTTGTAACAGCACCGCTCTGGACGTTGGGGGTTGCGATCTGCTGTGTTGCGGCCGGGGGTTCCGGGAGGAGACTGTGGTGGTGGAGGAGAGCTGCCTGTGCCGCTTCCATTGGTGCTGCGTCGTAAACTGCAATAAATGCACTGTGAAAAGAGAACTCAGTATGTGCCTCTGAGGCGGACCGGAAAGAGAAGGGAGCCCCGAATCCGCCCCGCCGTCCTCATACAGGGGCGCCTGGACGTCCTCCGAGGACTCGGCATAGACACCCCCTCCAAACACAAAGCTGCTTGACTAATGGGACACAATTGTCAGCTCCGGTCACATATCTGCACCTCAGTGGAGGAACGTGGGTGCAAGGGTGCGTCCCCAAAAATGACTGAGCAGGGGGGCAAAAAGCAGTATCATGTTATAGATAATATATATAAATATATATGTATGTATGTAAACATTTACAGGAGCATAATAATGGTATCACCACTAAACATTGAGCAATGTGGTCACATAATCCTACAGAATTCATCCTGGAGCCTGTCCTGTGGAGCTGGAGCCTGTACATGTACCCTAATATTGGGCTACATAGTCAGCCCCCCATCAGCAGACCCTCTCCTGCCTCTGACCCTACACCTGGAATAACTGGTGACCCCCAGTAGGGACAGAACACTGTGGGGGAAGTTATGGGGCTAATGCTTGGTAGGGAGGAAGATCCCCGGAGTCATGGTAATCTGATGTATCTAATGCCTACATGGTGTAAGGACCACGTGAGTCCTGATTATCACCTGTACATAGCTACACCAGGGTGGAGGGACCACGCTAGTCCTGATTATCACATGTACATAGCACCTCCAGGGTGGAGGGACCATGCGAGTCCTGATTATCACATGTATATAGCTCCACCAGGGTGGAGGAGTCTCACGTGTCCTGATTATCACCTGTACATAGCTCCACCAGGGTGGAGGAGTCTCACGTGTCCTGATTATCACCTGTACATAGCTCTACCAGGGTGGAGAGGCCTCACATCTCCTGATTATCACATGTATATAGCTCTTCTATGGTGGAGGGACCACGCGAGTCCTGATTATCACATGTACATAGCTCTTCTATGGTGGAGGAGCCTCGTGAGTCCGAATTTTCACATGTACATAGTTCATCCCAAGTGGAGGATCCACGCAAGTCCTGATTATCACATGTACATAGCTCCGCCACATTGGAGAGGCCTCACCAGTCCTGATTATCACATGTACATAGCTCTTCCATGGTGGATAGGCCACACTAGTCCTGATTATCACATGTACATAGCTCTTCCATGGTGGATAGGCCACACTAGTCCTGATTATCACATGTATGTAGCTCTTCCATGATGAAGGGACCATGCGACTCCTAATTATCACATGTACATAGCTCCTCCATGGTAGAGGGGCCACGCTAGTCCTGATCATGATGGACGTCCATTTCTGTCCTAATCCTCGATGCATTGAGCTCCTCCACAGTCCTGATCCTTGGATGGACCTAGTTCTTGTTTGCTGGTGGGTCCATGGGAGTCCTGATCATGGATGTGAATACCTCTTCCACAATCAGGATACATAAAGGTCCTGATCATCAGATGTGTCTACCTCCTCCATGATGGAGTGTCCATGGCAGTCCTCCATATAGATGTACTTCGCTCCTCCACAGTGAAGGCTCCATGTACATAGACTGATGGGATCACAAGTGTCCTGATCCTCAGATGTATCCAATTCCACCACATGGGAATCCTGATCTGTAGAAGGTCCAGAATGGCTCTAAAATAGTAAAATTAATGGGTTTGTTTCACTACAGACTCCCTTCAATGTGGGAGGTTTGATTTTGCCGAGGACAGCCATGGCAGCCACACGCTCCCCTGCAGGTGATACATACAGAATAGACATATGAACAGAAGTTGTCCCTGTGATAATTGTGAATGGATGATTAGAGTCCCAGTCTGTTGTCCCATTGATTAGTGTAAAATGCTGGCCCAGGTCCACCATGCTGTACACAGGTCCCCTCACCATCCATGGCGCTGTACAAAGGTCTCCTCGCCCTCCATTGCGCTGTACACAGGTCCCCTCACCATCCACCGCGCTGTATACAAGTCCCGGCACCATCCACCGCGCTGTACACAGGTCCCCTCACCATCCACCGCGCTGTATACAAGTCCCGGCACCATCCACAGTGCTGTATACAGGTCCCCTCACCATCCACCGTGCTGTACACAGGTCCCCTCACCATCCACCGCACTGTACACAGATCCCCTCACCATCCACCGCACTGTACACAGATCCCCTCACCATCCACTGCACTGTACACAGATCCCCTCACCATCCACTGCGCTGTACACAGATCCCCTCACCATCCACCGCACTGTACACAGATCCCCTCACCATCCACTGCGCTGTACCCAGGACCCTCACCATCCACCGTGCTGTACACAGGTCCCCTCACCATCCACCGCACTGTACACAGATCCCCTCACCATCCACCGCACTACACAGATCCCCTCACCATCCACCGCACTACACAGGTCCCCTCACCATCCACTGCGCTGTACACAGGTCCCCTCACCATCCACCGCACTGTACACAGGTTCCCTCACCATCCGCCGCACTGTACACAGTTCCCCTCACCATCCACCGCACTACACAGGTCCCCTCACCATCCACCGCACTGTACACAGGTCACCTCACCATCCACAGTGCTGTACACAGGTCCCCTCACCATCCACTGCACTGTACACAGGTCCCCTCACCATCCACCGCGCTGTGCACAGGTCCCCTCACCATCCACCGCACTACACAGGTCCCCTCACCATCCACCGTGCTATACACAGGTCCCCTCACCATCCACCGTGCTGTACACAGTTCCCCTCACCATCCGCCGCACTGTACACAGTTCCCCTCACCATCCACCGCGCTATACACAGGTCCCCTCACCATCCACCGTGCTATACACAGGTCCCCTCACCATCCGCCGCACTGTACACAGTTCCCCTCACCATCCGCCGCACTGTACACAGGTCCCCTCACCATCCACTGCGCTGTACACAGTTCCCCTCACATCCACCGTGCTATACACAGGTCCCCTCACCATCCACCGCACTACACAGGTCCCCTCACCATCCACCGCACTGTACACAGGTCCCCTCACCATCCACTGCGCTGTACACAGTTCCCCTCACCATCCACCGTGCTATACACAGGTCCCCTCACCATCCACCGCACTGTACACAGGTCCCCTCACCATCCGCCGCACTACACAGGTCCCCTCACCATCCACCGTGCTATACACAGGTCCCCTCATCATCTGCTGCACTGAGTCACCAACCTCACTGCTCCTTTGCTTTATTCTCAGCACTTATTCTCCAGGTCGGGCTCAGGGAACAGTCTTTGTTTTTCCTGACACCTCCCATCTTCAGATCTAATTATGTTTTAATGTTTTCAACTGTAAAAAGTAAAGGGAATCTGTCAGGTCAAAAATCCATGTGTAACTGCTATCATTTTCTAATTCCTCTCTTTAAGCTCTCTCTATTCATGTATTTCTATTATTTATACTTCCATCCTATCCTCTGTAAACTGCAAAAATAAAAAGATTCATTCCATCTGTCAATCACAGTGAGTGATCACTAGCTTCTCTGCTGTCCACTCCCCAGGGAATGAATATTCATGCATCATTACACAGCACTGCCCTCCTCTGATCTGTATGCTGTGTGTGGTCGGCTCAGACACAGGGAATCATTGCAGACAGAGGAGAAAGGAGGGGGGAGGAGGTGTGTGCTCTTAGTAGATCTGATCTTAACAGATGCAGCTCTGACATCTTCATTGTGTGTATCTGAGGCATATGTGTAATATGTGCTTTGAGAGATTTCTTTGTGTTTAACTGAACATTGGATCATGTGCTCAGCAGGTACACGCATTACATGTATACAACACCTCCCCCCTTTCAACCCCTCTCCCAGCCGCCTGCGGAAGCCTGAGATGTTCAGTGTAACCAGCACAGAGAGAGGGACAGATAACAGCTTGGATAGTCGTGGATATTTAAATAACATTTACATACTGTGACTATTCACTAGTCAGGTCAATTACTTTTATAGCAGCCTGCAAGGTGTAAAGATGCATATAGCAAGAGAACTACAAAGGGTACAGTAATGATTTTTACACATTCTGAAAGGTCTCTGCTCACAGTCAGTGAATAGAAACATATTTTAATAAATCCTGGATTTGAAAACACATTGAGACCTCCTGCTCTGGTCACACTGGCATCATGGCCACTCTCATTACCTGCGGCTTCGATGGATAAGACAAATGTACAGTGTAAGGCTAGAGACACACTATGTGAGATGCATCCAAGAGACTCGCATGACTCACCCGGTCCAGCCCCTGCCTCTCTGGACTGGAGCGCGTCAGCTCCTTGTGTTTCTATGCAGCTCCACACTCAACCCCGAGAGGCAGGGACTGTTCCAGATGAGTCATGTGAGACTCATGCAAGTACCTTGGATGCATATCACAGAAAGAATAGTGCATAAACCTGCCCATCAAAAGGCTGCAAAACCAAACCGAACAGACACTAATACCAGTGATAGGAGACATGTAATATTCGTACCGTGTGCCGCAACTTTATTTCATCCACAGTCTGAGAACTTAAGAACCAAGAGGAGAGGATACATTTGACCTGCACTGATACATTGTAACAACTCTCATGGTTGGATTGAGGTCTCCGAAGATGCTTCATACTGGATATAATGGTGGTGGAGGTGGTCGAATTGGTTTTAGGTGAATGAAAAGATAATACAAAATAAGACTTCCCTTGCACTCACCTGTCTCACCGCTGCAGCTCTACACCAGTCTCTTCTGACCTTCATGGCAGTCTATGGCCTTTTCAGTGTTTCCCTTTATTCAGCACTGAATGGGTGTCCAGATTCACACCGTGCACGACCCTAGACCCACTAGGTGCAGAAAAATAAGATACAGAGTAATAATAATATTTATCCACTTATATAGTGCAATTAATTCCACAGCTCTTTACAAACATCATCTCTGTCCCCATTGGGGCTCACAATCTATATTCCTTATCACTCATTGGAGGGTGGGAGGAAACCGGAGAACCCAGAGGAAACCCAGGAAACATAGAAGATACCAACTTCTTGCAGATGTTGTCCTTGGTGGGATTTGAAACCAGGACTCCAGCGCTGAAGGCTGCAATATTAACAACTGAGCCACCACACAGTGCTAACCACTGGGTCAACATACAGTGCTAACCACTGAGCCACCATACAGTGCTAACCACTGGGTCAACATACAGTGCTAACCACTGGGTCAACATACAGTGCTAACCACTGAGCCACCATACAGTGCTAACCACTGAGCCACCATACAGTGCTAACCACTGAGCCACCATATACAGTGCTCACCACTGGGCCACCATACAGTGCTAACCACTGAGCCACCATACAGTGCGAACCACTGAGCCACCATATACAGTGCTCACCACTGAGCCACCATATACAGTGCTAACCACTGAGCCACCATACAGTGCTAACCACTGAGCCACCATATACAGTGCTAACCACTGAGTCACCATATACAGTGCTAACCACTGAGCCACCGTATACAGTGCTAACCACTGAGCCACCATACAGTGCTAACCACTGAGCCACCATATACAGTGCTAACCACTGGGTCAACATACAGTGCTAACCACTGGGTCAACATACAGTGCTAACCACTGAGCCACCATATACAGTGCTAACCACTGAGCCACCATACAGTGCTAACCACTGAGCCACCATATACAGTGCTAACCACTGAGCCTCCATACAGTGCTAACCACTGAGCCACCATATACAGTGCTAATCACTGAGCCACCATACAATGCTAACCACTGAGCCACCATACAGTGCTAACCACTGAGCCACCATATACAGTGCTAACCACTGAGCCACCATACAGCGCTAACCACTGAGCCACCATACAGTGCTGACCACTGAGCCACCATACAGTGCTAACCACTGAGCCACCATACAGTGCTGACCACTGAGCCACCATATACAGTGCTAACCACTGAGCCACCATACAGTGCTAACCACTGAGCCTCCATACAGCGCTAACCACTGAGCCACCATACAGTGCTGACCACTGAGCCACCATACAGTGCTAACCACTGAGCCACCATATACAGTGCTAACCACTGAGCCACCATATACAGTGCTAACCACTGAGCCACCATACAGTGCTAACCACTGAGCCACCGTATACAGTGCTAACCA
The DNA here is from genome assembly GCA_033576535.1 of Allobates femoralis. NCBI lineage: Eukaryota > Metazoa > Chordata > Amphibia > Anura > Aromobatidae > Allobates > Allobates femoralis. The sequence goes on from JARQOC010000011.1 coordinate 9,958,522, forward strand.
CTGAGCCACCATATACAGTGCTAACCACTGAGCCACCATATACAGTGCTAACCACTGAGCCACCATATACAGTGCTAACCACTGAGCCACCATACAGTGCTAACCACTGAGCCACCATATACAGTGCTAACCACTGAGCCACCATACAGTGCTAACCACTGAGCCACCGTACAGTGCTAACCACTGAGCCACCGTACAGTGCTAACCACTGAGCCACCGTACAGTGCTGATCACTGATCCACCATACAGTGCTAACCACTGAGCCTCTGTACAGTGCTAACCACTGAGCCACCGTATAGTGCTAACCACTGAGCCACCATACAGTGCTAACCACTGAGCCACCATACAGTGCTAACCACTGAGCCACCATCCAGTGCTAACCACTGAGCCACCATATACAGTGCTAACCACTGAGCCACCATACACTGCTAACCACTGAGCCACCATACAGTGCTAACCACTGAGCCACCATACAGTGCTAATCACTGAGTCACCATACAGTGCTAACCACTGAGCCACCATACAGTGCTAACCACTGAGCCACCATACAGTGCTAATCACTGAGTCACCATACAGTGCTAACCACTGAGTCACCATACAGTGCTAACCACTGAGCCACCTTATACAGTGCTAACCACTGAGCCACCATATACAGTGCTAACCACTGAGCCACCATACAGTGCTAACCACTGAGCCACCATACAGTGCTGACCACTGAGCCACCATACAGTGCTAACCACTGAGCCACCATACAGTGCTGACCACTGAGCCACCATATACAGTGCTAACCACTGAGCCACCATATACAGTGCTAACCACTGAGCCACCATACAGTGCTAACCACTGAGCCACCGTATACAGTGCTAACCACTGAGCCACCATATACAGTGCTAACCACTGAGCCACCATATACAGTGCTAACCACTGAGCCACCATACAGTGCTAACCACTGAGCCACCATATACAGTGCTAACCACTGAGCCACCATACAGTGCTGACCACTGAGCCACCATACAGTGCTAACCACTGAGCCACCGTACAGTGCTAACCACTGAGCCACCGTACAGTGCTGATCACTGATCCACCATACAGTGCTAACCACTGAGCCTCTGTACAGTGCTAACCACTGAGCCACCGTATAGTGCTAACCACTGAGCCACCATACAGTGCTAACCACTGAGCCACCATATACAGTGCTAACCACTGAGCCACCATGCAGTGCCAACCACTGAGCCACTATACAGTGCTAACCACTGAGCCACCATATACAGTGCTAACCACTGAGCCACCATATACAGTGCCAACCACTGAGCCACCATACAGTGCTAACCACTGAGCCACCATATCAAACAGTGGCCAACACACTGAGCCACCATACAGTGCTAACCACTGAGCCACCATACAGTGCTAATCCACTGAGCACCATACAGTGCTAACCACTGAGCCACCATACAGTGCTAACCACTGAGCCACTGTGCCGTCCAGTAAAGTTAAGAGTAAAGGGAGACAAGAAGAGAGCAGAATAGGACAGGGCACTGGTGAAAAGATGAGCAGGAAGGTGACTATACTGTTTGTTTTTAATTCCTAAGTTTGCTGTATATAAAAGACACATTGAATTTTTATCAGATAATTCCATGCAACTCGAATTTCCAGAAAATAATTAAAACAAAACATCAAATTGAAAATAACGTCTCATCACAAAATGTTGGTCAAACCCCCGGGTAAGAACTATTAGTTCTGTACATGTTTTTCTAAGATGTGAGCAATAATAACTCCATTCACTGACAGCAAGGAGAAATTGTAACAATAATTACATAATAATATAATGGAAAGTAGAAGTAGAGTCACAGCCTGGATTTCCTATCATGTGATTATCTCCATTTCTGCTCATTGTACACATTCATACCCCATTGCTACAAGGACACGTGTACTATCATCTTGTGTTTTTACTAATAAAGTTATTTAAGATGTTCTTTGCATGACTGGATGAGATAACAGAGAACAGACACTACTGAAAACCAATAACATGCAAATATTTTGCTTTCCTAGGATATATTTTTGCTATTGGAAGTAAACATCTCCATTCACAGCCAAAGCTGCATTCAGAATATGGCATATTCCTTATTATAAAGGAGCAATGCATTCATTTAAAACATCTAAAAAATCTGTGCAGAGTGTTTCAATCTTTGTAAAAAGCTGAATAAATTTGCGAACTATAACATTTTGAAGGAAAAGTTAACAGGGGACGGCTCATGGGTGCATACAGTCATGTGACTATAATGTCCATGCAGGGGTAAATATTTACAAATGATGTTCTAAAGTGATACATTAAAGGAGATAAGTCAAATAGGGAGTGATAAATATTTACTGATAATGATAAAATAAATCACCATTGGTTTCTATGAGGATGTCGTCAATATATCGGGATGGAGATTTACTTTCTGTTTACAAATGATGTTGTAAAGTGATACATTATAGAAGATAAGTCAAATAGGGAATGATAAATATTTACCATAATGGATAAAATGAAATCACCATTGGTTTCTATGAGGATGTCGTCAATATATCGGATGGAGATTTACTCTCTGTTTACAAATGATGTTCTAAAGTGATCAATTATAGAAGATAAGTCAAATAGGGAATGATAAATATTTACCAATAATGGATAAAATTAAATAATCATTGGTTTCTATGAGGATGTCGTCAATATATCGGGATGGAGATTTACTCATTGTTAACAAACGATGTTCTAAAGTGATACATTATAGAAGATAAGTCAAATAGGGAATGATAAATATTTACCGATAATGGATAAAATGAAATCACCATTGGTTTCTATGAGGATGTCGTCAATATATCGGGATGGAGATTTACTCCTGTTTAAACAAATGATGTTCTAAAGTGATACATTAAAGGAAGATAAGTCAAATATGGGAGTGATAAATATTTACCAATAATGGATAAAATGAAATCATATTGGTTTCTATGAGCATGTCGTCAATATATCGGGATGGAGATTTACTTCTGTTTACAAAAATTTATGGAAGTGAAATACTTAAATTAGCAAATATAATCAATAGGGAACATCGAATTAAATATCTTACCAAGCATAATGGAGTTGAAAAGATGGAAATACTGTTGGAGTTTCTATAAGTATGTCTGTCAATATATCTATGAACTTTACTTATGGTTAACAATGATGATGATTCTACAATGTGACACATTATAGAAATAAAGTTCCAAATCATTGACATGAAAAAATATTCATTACCAAAATAATCAAAATGATAACACCATTCTATTCTATGAGGATGTCGTCAATATATCGGGAGATTTACTCTCTGTTTACAAAAAATGAATGGAAAGGGTAAATAATTGGAAAATTTAGGCGAATACCCGTAATAACAATAGTAAGTGCTCTCCTGGGAAATAGTGGTATGGACACCTAGTGTTCTAGTAAAGTATGGCTGGTGCAATAGTCGTCTATAGTGACCTTTTATTATGGCTTTTATCTTTACAATCTGATTGGATGCAATTTCTTATGCACTTCATGTCAGACACATATGTAAACTTGGGTCACAATGCCTTCCACAATTCATAGCATAGCAAGAAGAGAATATGGGTTCATTGACACAAAAATAAGTCAAAATTGAGTGGCAAAGACCCATCCTCCACTAATATGCTCATACATTGTCAAAATGATAGAGTCCTCCCATTTACCATCATCCCGTGCTCTTACAATACGGTGATAGCATTCATATTATTTCCACACTCTTCTAAAATTCCCTTCATATGACCCTAAAAATACTATACAATCCTCAAATAATACTGCCATGCAATGTCCAAATAACACTGACGTAATGTACTGAAAGCACAGCACAATAAATCACAATCACTGCCGCACATTGTCAACCGAATACAATTATTACCATCAGAGACAAAGACCATATACTGGCCAAAAAGTAATTCCGCCACTGTGTCCAAATAAACGTGATTCATTCAATACCAAAGTATTACCGCTCAATTTTATTAATACGGCGTTATAAACTCTGGTAAATGTAATAGTCCGGTGTTTCCTTCCAGTATAGAATCCCAAGATAAACTACAAAGTGAGAGGACCAGAATCTAGAAATACAGCGAGGGAAATAAGTATTGAACACATCACTAATATACTGTATTTCTAAAGTTGCTATTGACATGAATTTCTCACCAGATATCAGTAACAACCGATCCAATCCCCACAGGCAAAGAACTCAACCTATAGATGTACATAAATTATGTGTAATAATGAGAAATGACACATGAAAAGTATAAACACTTACTTAAATGTCTTCAATCCCTGGTACTTCGGCCTTTGCTGGTGATGAAGCTCCAGAGCCTCCTGTATGAGACACCGGTCCCTGCATTGTATGGAGACACCGGCCCTGCATTGTATGGAGACACCGGTCCCTGCATTGTATGGAGACACGGTCCCTGCATTGTATGGAGACACTGGACCCTGCATTGTATGGAGACACTGGTCCCTGCATTGTATGGAGACACTGGTCCCTGCATTGTATGAGACACTGGTCCCTGCATTGTATGGAGACACTGGTCCCTGCATTGTATGGAGACACCAGTCCCTGCATTGTATGGAGACACCAGGTCCCTGCATTGTATGGAGACACTGGTCCCTGCATTGTATGGAGACACCGGACCCTGCATTGTATGGAGACACTGGTCCCTGCATTGTATGGAGACACCGGTCCCTGCATTGTCATATGGAGACACGTCCCTGCATTGTATGGAGACACCAGTCCCTGCATTGTATGGAGACACTGGTCCCTGCATTGTATGGAGACACTGGTCCCTGCATTGTATAGAGACACTGGTCCCTGCATTGTATGGAGACAATGGCCCCTGCAATGCTCAGGTGGATTTTGGCCCATTCTCCACACAAACACTCGTCACTTCCTGCAGATCCTGTGGATCCTTCTATGATCTCGGAGCTTTAGATCCTTCCAGACATTTTCTATTGGATTCAGCTCCGGTGATCGGCTCGGCTATTCTGGCAGATTTATTTTCTCTCTTGTCTGTGTGTTTGGGATCATTGTCCTGTGAATGTCGCCCTCATTTCATCTTCATATCCTGGTAGATGGAGCGATGTTTATCAGGAATGTCTCGCTACATTTCTCTATTCTTCCTTCCTTCATTATATGAGTTTGCCATTTCATATGCTGAAAATCAGCCGCACACCATGATGTTCCCACCTCCACACTTCACTGTTGGTGTTTTTTGGGTGATTTGCCTTTTGGCCTCCAAACATGGTGCATTATGGCCTCCAAAGAGTTCAATTTTGGTCTCATCTGACCAGTCTATATTCTCCAGCATTTCACAGACTTCTCTAAATGTTCTTGAGTAAACGTTAAATGCTCTTGAACCTGCTTTTTGTTCAGCAATATAGTCTTGCATGGTGAGTGTGCATACAGGAGCGTGCAGACAGGAGCGTGCAGACAGGAGCATGCATACAGGAGCGTGCAGACGGAGCGATGCAGACAGGGATGTGCATCAGAGTGTGCATACAGGAGCGTGCATACAGTCGCGTGCATTACAGAGCGTCATAACAGGAGCTTGCATACAGGAGCGTGCATACAGGGAGGTGCTACAGGAGCGTGCAGACAGGAGCGTGCAGACAGGAGCATGCAGACAGGAGCATACGTACAGGAGCATGCGTACAGGAGCGTGCAGACAGGAGCATGCAGACAGGAGCGTGCTACAGGAGCTTGCAGCAGGAGCGTGCAGACAGGAGCGTGCAGACAGAGTGTATACAGGACATGGAGGGGGAGTGCATTACTTATTGTTTTCTGTGAAACAACAGTCTCTGCTGATTCCAGGTCTTCCTGTCGCTCTCCATAGATGGTTCTTGGTCTTGAACTCTCCTGATAATTCTTTTCACTCCTCTGTGTGAAGTCTCGTGGGGGACCTGTCGTGTCCAGTTTATGGTGAAATTATATTCTTTCCACTTCCGAATTATGACCACATCAGAGCTCACTGGAGCCTTGAGTAGGGTTAAAAATTCTCCTGTAAACTAATGCCAACAATATGTTTTGCAACAATAAGGTTTTGAAGGTCTTGAGACGGCTCACTGGTTTACCCATTATGAGATGTTTCTTGGTGGCTCCTTTACAGGGCTTTTTGCTTCTCTCTTTCTTTGTGTTCACTTCTTTTTAACCTCTATCACTCCTCATTATTTCATATCACTTAACTTATGACATCCATGGTCTGATTTTTTTTTGCCTGTGTGGATTGGATGGGTTGTTATTGACATCTAGTGAGATTTCACCTTTAGAAATGTATTACTTATATAACGTAGAAAACTATTGATTTGTTCAATACTTATTTCACTTGCATGTGTGATCATCTGATAACAGGCACCAGTCAGTGCCCATTTATTACTTTTTTTTAAAGAAATCCTATCTAAAGCGGGGTGATACATTGGTGTATCTAAAACCGAGGTGTAATAAGTCTTATGATCTGCAGTATCTAAGCTTTGGATACAGTCTGCTAAACTGGTGAATCTAAGCCTCACACATGTATGAAGTCTTATACCCCAGTGTATTTAATCCTATCATGTCTGATTCAGTTTGATGGACTGATGTATCAAAGGGTCAGTGTATCTAAGCCAACATGTATGATACCTGTAACACTAGTTTATGTAAAGCTGTCATTTGTGGTACATTTAATGATCAGCGTATCTAAGACCTCACGTGTTACATTGTCTACTCAATTGTTGTGTCTGAGCATCTCATTTGTGATACTGTCTGATGAGTTAACGTATCTAAGCTTACAAGTGTGATACTACCCACAGAGCTGCTGTATCTAATCCCACTCAGATAAATTCTCAAAAGTTTATATTTCTAAATGTATTATGTGTGATATTGCGTCAGTACATTACACAGCTCGAAACCCCTATGTGCAATACAAGCGAGCGCTATAAATCAGATTAATTCCCCCCACATCCTAAAATCCATCCCCAGCCTGCTATTCCACTGTGGTCCACCAGAGGGCGCAGGAGACCTGCCTTTTACTAGAGGGAGCGCTGCTGGCAGTCACAGGCTCCTGAGCTGATTGACAAGAATTCATATCCTGGATTGTATCATTAATCTAAATGTCCAAATGCTGGAAACACGTCTCCAATAAATAAAGACATACGCCAGCGACGGAGACAGGCGGTGATAGGCCGCCCGTGACCGACTGCTGCAGCGGCTCTTTCCAGGTTACCAGAATTAAACATCTCGACATTTTAATAAACATAATAGAGAGCGGTGATATTACCAGGGAGAAGGCGACACAAGAGAGCGAGCGAGCGCCAACTGAAAACCAACCAACGGGCATGAGAGCGACTCCACTGCCAGGCCAGGGCAATCTCATAACTATAGGACAAGGGACATGCAAGGGTTAACAATCATCATCACAGTTCACAGTGCAAATGTAAGGCTGATAAACCCTTCAGCTCCACCAGCAGAATAGTGAGTGCAGCTCTGGAGTATAATACAGGAGGTAACTCAGGATCAGTAATGTAATGTATGTACACAGTGACTGCACCAGCAGAATAGTGAGTGCAGCTCTGGAGTATAATACAGGAGGTAACTCAGTAATGTAATGTATGTACACAGTGACTGCACCAGCAGAATAGTGAGTGCAGCTCTGGAGTATAATACAGGAGGTAACTCAGGATCAGTAATGTAATGTATGTACACAGTGACTGCACCAGCAGAATAGTGAGTGCAGCTCTGGAGTATAATACAGGAGGTAACTCAGGATCAGTAATGTAATGTATGTACACAGTGACTGCACCAGCAGAATAGTGAGTGCAGCTCTGGAATATAATACAGGAGGTAACTCAGGATCAGTAATGTAATGTATGTACACAGTGACTGCACCAGCAGAATAGTGAGTGCAGCTCTGGAGTATAATACAGGAGGTAACTCAGGATCAGTAATGTAATGTATGTACGCAGTGACTGCACCAGCAGAATGGTGAGTGCAGCTCTGGAGTATAATACAGGAGGTAACTCAGGATCAGTAATGTAATGTATGTACACAGTGACTGCACCAGCAGAATAGTGAGTGCAGCTCTGGAGTATAATACAGGAGGTAACTCAGGATCAGTAATGTAATGTATGTACACAGTGACTGCACCAGCAGAATAGTGAGTGCAGCTCTGGGGTATAATACAAGAGGTAACTCAGGATCAGTAATTAATGTATGTACACAGTGACTGCACCAGCAGAATAGTGAGTGCAGCTCTGGAGGATAATACAGGAGGTAACTCAGGATCAGTAATGTAATGTATGTACACAGTGAATGCACCAGCAGAATAGTGAGTGCAGCTCTGGAGTATAATACAGGAGGTAACTCAGATCAGTAATGTAATGTATGTACACAGTGACTGCACCAGCAGAATAGTGAGTGCAGCTCTGGAGTATAATACAGGAGGTAACTCAGGATCAGTAATGTAATGTATTACACAGTGACTGCACCAGCAGAATATGAGTGCAGCTCTGGAGTATAATACAGGAGGTAACCAGATCAGTAATGTAATGTATGTACACAGTGACTGCACCAGCAGAATAGTGAGTGCAGCTCTGAGTATAACACAGGAGGTAACTCAGGATCAGTAATGTAATGTATGTACACAGTGACTGCACCAGCAGAATAGTGAGTGCAGCTCTGAGTATAAAACAGGAGGTAACTCAGGATCAGTAATGTAATGTTATGTATACACAGTGACTACACCAGCAGAATATGAGTGCAGCTCTGGTATACTGTGAATAGCAGTTATATTCTTGTACATAGGGACAGTATTATAGTAGTTATATTCCTGTACATAGGAGCAGTATTATAGTAGTTATATTCTTGTATATAGGGGCAGTATTATAGTAGTTATATTCTTGTATATAGAAGCAGTATTATAGTAGTTATATTCCTGTATATAGGAGCAGTATTATAGTAGTTATATTCTTGTATATAGGAGCAGTATTATAGTATTTATATTCTTGTACGTAGGGGCAGTATTATAGTAGTTATATTCTTGTATATAGGGGCAGTATTATAGTAGTTCTATTCTTGTATATAGGTGCAGTATTATAGTAGTTATATTCTTGTACATAGGGGCAGTATTATAGTAGTTATATTCTTGTATATAGGGGCAGTATTATAGTAGTTATATTATTGTACATAGGGGGCATTATTATAGTAGTTATATTCTTGTATATAGGAGCAGTATTATAGTAGTTATATTCTTGTATATAGGGGCAGTATTATAGTAGTTATATTCTTGTACATAGGAGCAGTATTATAGTAGTTATATTCTTGTATATAGGAGCAGTATTATAGTAGTTATATTCTTGTATTTTGGGGCAGTATTATAGTAGGTGTATTCTTGTACATAGGAGCAGTATTATAGTAGTTATATTCTTGTATATAGGAGCAGTATTATAGTAGTTATATTCTTGTATATAGGGGGCAGTATTATAGTAGTTATATTCTTGTATATAGGAGCAGTATTATAATAGTTATATTCTTGTATATAGGAGCAGTATTATAATAGTTATATTCTTGTATATAGGAGCAGTATTATAATAGTTATATTCTTGTATATAGGGCAGTATTATAGTCGTTATATTCTTGTATATAGGAGCAGTATTATAGTATTATATTCTTGTACATAGGGGGCAGTATTATAGTAGTTATATTCTTGTACATAGGGCAGTATTATAGTAGTTATATTCTTGTACATAGGAGCAGTATTATAGTAGTTATATTCTTGTATATAGGAGCAGTATTATGGTAGTTATATTCTTGTACATAGGAGCAGTATTATAGTAGTTATATTCTTGTATATAGGAGCAGTATTATGGTAGTTATATTCTTGTACATAGGAGCAGTATTATAGTAGTTATATTCTTGTACATAGGAGCAGTATTATAGTAGTTATATTCTTGTATATAGGGGCAGTATTATAGTAGTTATATTCTTGTATATATAGGGCAGTATTATAGTAGTTATATTCTTGTACATAGGAGCAGTATTATAGTAGTTATATTCTTGTATATAGGAGCAGTATTATAGTAGTTATATTCTTGTATATAGGGGGCAGTATTATAGTAGTTATATTCTTGTATATAGGAGCAGTATTATATTATAGTAGTTATATCCTTGTATATAGGAGCATATTATAATAGTTATATTCTTGTATATAGGAGCAGTATTATAATAGTTATATTCTTGTATATAGGGGCAGTATTATAGTAGTTATATTCTTGTATATAGGAGCAGTATTATAGTAGTTATATTCTTATATATAGGAGCAGTATTATAGAAGCTATATTCTTGTATATAGGAGCAGTATTATAGTAGTTATATTCTTGTACATAGGAGCAGTATTGTAGTAGTTATATTCTTGTACATAGGAGTAGTATTATAGTAGTTATATTCTTGTATATAGGGGCAGTATTATAGTAGTTATATTCTTGTATATAGGAGCAGTATTATAGTAGTTATATTCTTGTACATAGGGGCAGTATTATGTAGTTATATTCTTGTACATAGGAGCAGTATTATAGTAGTTATATTCTTGTACATCGGAGCAGTATTATAGTAGCTATATTCTTGTATATAGGGCAGTATTATAGTAGTTATATTCTTGTATATAGGAGCAGTATTATAGTAGTTATATTCTTGTATATAGGGGCAGTATTATAGTAGTTATATTCTTGTATATAGGGGCAGTATTATAGTAGTTATATTCTTGTACGTAGGGGCAGTATTATAGTAGTTATATTCTTGTATATAGGGGGCAGTATTATAGTAGTTGTATTCTTGTATATAGAGGCAGTATTATAGTAGTTATATTCTTCTACATAGGAGCAGTATTATAGTAGTTATATTCTTGTATATAGGAGCATTATTATAGTAGTTATATTCTTGTATATAGGGGCAGTATTATAGTAGTTATATTCTTGTATATAGAGGCAGTATTATAGTAGTTATATTCTTGTACATAGGGCAGTATTATAGTAGTTATATTCTTGTATATAGGAGCAGTATTATAGTAGTTATATTCTTGTATATAGGGCAGTATTATAGTAGTTATATTCTTGTACATAGGAGCAGTATTATAGTAGTTATATTCTTGTACATAGGGGCAGTATTATAGTAGTTATATTCTTGTATATAGGAGCAGTATTATAGTAGTTATATTCTTGTACATAGGAGCAGTATTATAGTAGTTATATTCTTGTACATAGGAGCAGTATTATAGTAGTTATATTCTTGTATATAGGAGCAGTATTATAGTAGTTATATTCTTGTATATAGGGCAGTATTATAGTAGTTATATCTTGTACATAGGGGCATTATTATAGTAGTTATATTCTTGTACATAGGAGCAGTATTATAGTAGTTATATTCTTGTATATAGGAGCAGTATTATAGTAGTTATATTCTTGTACATAGGGCAGTATTATAGTATTTATATTCTGGTACATAGGGCAGTATTATAGTAGTTATATTCTTGTACATAGGAGCATTATTATAGTAGTTATATTATTGTACATAGGGGGCAATATTATACTATATTGAATGTGACACTGTCCGCCGGTGAATGATTTTCTCGAGATAATATAATGTTATATTTGTTTCTTCATCTTCATTTCAGTTTTCCAGTTTACAGAATATTATTTATTCCTTCCGGTCAGCGCAGACTTGCTGGGTGGGTCGTGTTTCTCTGTGGTGGTGAAAGGTTCCCCCCAATCCTTGAGAGTTATTTTTGCCTTTGGAGGTTTAGATGACAGATGCTGAAGTGTGAGAGCAGAGATGTCCCTATAATTATGGTCGGGGCATGTGCTGCAGACACTAACACAGCTGCAGAGATGAAATCCTGCGACTAAATAAATGACGCACATAGAAAAATCACAGCGGGGTGGAGACGTCCAGGACTTCTCTGGAGTCCTTTGGGCCCCTGCATTATTCTTTCAGGGTGACTCTTCCCTGATATTTTGTATTCAGTGATGACTCTGTTTTCCCCTCTTCTCTCGGGGTACAGACAGTTATGATCAGTGACTCCATCTTGGTTGTATTATTTTACTGAAATCTGAGAAAGCCTGAAATCCTTCCACCTCCAGCCTCATGAGATGCTTAAAGGGACTCTTTCAGGTCATTTTTCAGTATGATACTAATAGTTCCATTGAATAGTGCTTGGACAGACCTTTCAGAATATGTCAAAAATCATTACTGTATCCTTTGTAGTTCTCTTACTATAAGCATCTACACACCCTGCGGGCAGCTGCTTCATTAGTCCGGCTCATTACTTTCACTGCTGAGTAGTCAGCGTATGTAAATGTTCATTTAATATTTACTCCTTCCCAGGTTGGCATCCCCTTCCCCCTGTGCTCTGTCACACTGCTTGTTTCATTTTCCTGTTGTGAACAGTGCTTCTGATGGGGGAGGGGAGTAGATGGTAAGCACATACAGTGCCTTGTGAAAGTTTTCAGCCCTTATATATAGTGCCTTGTAAAGTATTCGGCCCCCTATATACAGTGCCTTGTGAAAGTATTTGACCCCCTTGAACTATTCAACCTTTTGCCACATTTCAGGCTTCAAACATAAAGTTATAAATTCTATTATTTTGTGAAAATCAACAACAAGTGGGACACAATCGTGAGGTGGAACCAAATTTATTGGATATTTTGAACTTTTTTAACAATTATGAAACTGAAAAGTGCAATATTATTCGCCCCTTTACTTTCAGTGCAGCAAACTCCCTCCAGAAGTTCAGTGCGGATCTCTGAATGATCCAATGTTGTCCTAAATGACTGGTAATGATAAATAGGATCCACCTGTGTGTAATCAAGTCTCCGTATAAATACACCTGGTTTGTGATAGGCTCAGGGTCTGTTCAAGTGCAGAGAGCATCATGAAGACCAAGGAACACACCAGGCAGGTCCCAGATACTGTTGTGGTGAAGTTTAAAGCCGGATTTGGATACAAAAAGATTTCCCAAGTTTTAAACATCTCAAGGAGCCGCTGTGCAAGCGATCATATTGTAATGAAGGAGGATCAGACCACTGCAAATCTACCAAGACCCGCCGTCCTCTATACTTTCATCTCAAACAAGGAGAAGACTGATCAGAGATGAGGCCAAAAGACCCATGATCACTCTGGATCTACTGCAGAGATCTACAGCTGAGGTGGGAGAGTCTGTCCACAGGACAACAATCAGTCATACACTGCACAAATCTGGCCTTTATGGAAGAGCGGCAAGAGAAAGCCATTTCTCAAAGATATCCATAAAAAGTCTGGTTTGGAGTTTGCCACAAGCCGCCGGGGAGACACCAAACATGTGGAATAAGGGCTCTGCTCAGAGGAAACCAAAATAGAACTTTTTGTCCACAATGCAAAACGATATGTTTGGCGTAAAAGCAACAAAGCTCATCACCCTGAAAACACCATCCCCACTGTCACACATGGTGGTGGCCTCAAAACACCATTCCCACTGTCACACATGGTGGTGGCCTCAGAACACCATCCCCACTGTCACACATGGTGGAGGCCTGAAAACACCATCCCCACTGTCACACATGGTGGTGGCCTGAAAACACCCTCCCCACTGTCACACATGGTGGAGGCAGCATCATGGTTTGGCTTTTCTTCATCTGGGACAGGGAAGATGGTTAATATTGATGGGAAGATGGACGGAGCCAAATACAGGACCATTCTGGAAGAAAACCTGCTGAAGTCTGCAAAAGACCTGAGACTGGGACGGAGATTTATCTTCCAACAAGACAATGATCCCAAACATAAAGCGAAATCTACAATGGAAAGGTTCAAAAATCACCGTCTCCAGGTGTTAGAATGTCCAAGTCACATCCAGACCTGAATCCAATGGAGAATCTGTGGAAAGAGCTGAAAACTGCTGATCACAAACGCCTCAATCCAACCTCACTGAGCTCCAGCTGTTCTGCAAGGAGGAATGAGACTGCAGCTGTAATCACAGCACAAGGGGGCGCTACAGAGGATTAACTCAGGGGGACGAATAATATTGCACGCTGCACTTTACAGTTTTCTATTTGTTAAAAAAGTTTAAAATATGCAATAAATTTCATTCCACTTCACGATTGTGTTCCACTTGTTGATTGTTCACAAAAATATTAGAATTTATAACTTTATGTTTGAAGCCTGAAATGAGTCAAAAGTTTGAAAAATTCAAGGGGCCAAGTACTTTCACAAGGCACTGTATATAATATAGGGGCCGAATACTTTCACAAGGCACTGTATCTGATAAATCAGCTGGGTAAGGCAGCCTCCTCCATTTGCTGCTCTGAGTAGAAGCCTGTGCTGTCTGCGAGAGATTCTGTGTGTTTATTTGAACATTTGTTTTGATACATACAAGAAGAGCAGAGACAAAAGGATGCAACCCCCCCCCCCCTTCCTCCGCATGTGAGTGATTTCTACTGAGCTCTCCTTGTGTGCAGGGCAGTGATGTCACTACATAATTATTCATTCCTGGGGAGTGGTCACTAGAGAACTAGGTGATCACTCGCTGTGATTGACAGATGGTATGAATCTTTGTATTTACAGATTAGAGGATAGGTGGGAAATATAAGTAAAATAAATACATGAATAGAGAGAGCTTCACCAGAGGATTTAGCAAATGATATCAGTTACATATGGATTTTTGACCTGACAGATTCCCTTTAGGCTATGTTCACACGTGGTGTATTTACTGCGTTTAAGCAGGAGAGACAGCAAGTGACAATATGGAGATGATTTTTTTTCTACTAGTACAGAAGGATTTTAAATCAAATTACTCTATCACTAGGAAAGTCCAATGATGTCTAATGGGGACGTCACACGCGTCAATATCGCGTGCAATCGTACGAGCGATGTAATTATAGCATATCGCTTGATCGCAACCCAATTATCGCAACAGAGTTGTCAGACAGGAAGATTTTCTTCCAAGCGACTGTCCGATCAGGCGAGGGGCGATCACAAGTGTGATCCAGCGATTATTTCAGTCGTCTGTCTAGCGTCACTGCAGCTTTCGCAACGATCTGTTGAGTCAATTTGGGCGTAAACGATCAGAACCATGGAAGATAGGCGTCCCATAGTTGTGTGGGTGACACCTCCTCACGCTATGATTGGTGTGCGTTAATGTGTTGGTACTGGTTCTCCCTGCGCTCCTACCATAATATATATATTGCGCACGGTCACTCATTGCGCTGAACTAATTCGTTGCACCATGTCCCTTGTGCGATAGAAAAGTATCACACTGAGAATTCACTGAATAGGTTACATAATTATCAGAGAAGAGAAAAAAAACATATTTGGCCACTTACAAATATCCATTGCATTTAGCAGAATGCTGTTAGCCCCTCTTAAGGTACCGTCACACAGGGACATATCTCCGGCGATGTTGTCGGCGATCGCGGGAGCGCGCATCCCTGACAACATCGCCGGGGAGCTGTCACACTGAGCAACGCACCGGCGATATCGCCGGCTAGTTGCCGCGGCTATCGCTCGCTGGTTGCCCAGCAACCCAGCGAGCGATCACTCGCAATGTTAGAGATAGGCGGAATCGCCGGGTTGCCGCGTTACACAGGGCGATCAGGCATGATCGCCTGAGTAACATCGTCAGGTTTCCCAACAGTGTTGGGAAACCTGGCGATGTTAGTCAGGCGATTCATCGCCTGATTATCGCCCTGTCACACGCGGCAATTCGCCGGCGATGTCGCCGCAACCTGGCCACGCCCCTCGGTTGCCGGCAACATCGCCGGCGATATGTCCCTGTGTGACGGTACCTTTTGGGGATAACCCATGTCTCCCAACACCGATGCTCAATCTCCTACAACCCTGGCATGGGGCGATTGTAGCATCTGCGTCCATCCATGCCACAAGGAGGAAACTGGTGGTATTACTGGACACGAGGTCACCCCAGGCCGGCAGGCACTCCAGGCAATGTGAAACATAGTGTCAGAGAACAGCCTATTAATGACACTCAGCTGTTAAACAAGGCGGGCCAAAAATATGCTCCACCAGTGACTGACGCCCCCTAGAGGGCCCAGCCTCAAACTGCAGAAAGATAAAAAAAATGCAATAAACATTTTTTTGGAAAAAAAATGTAAGGAGTTGGTTTGATATTTTGGACCAAATTAGCGTAAGCAACAAAATAGAACAATGTGTCCATGATTTCACCGCAACCAGCAAATTGCCAGTGAAATTGCATGCAATGTTGCGACGTGTAACAATACCCTCATGCTGCCCTCCTGTGCAGTTCTGGTGTTAGGCTGGTTCACACCACGGTGTGATCTGGTCTGGGGCTGTCCGGTGTAAACCAGACAGCCCCGGACCGGTCCTTGGCCCCATAGTAGCCTATGGGGCCGGATGGAGCCGGATGGCAGCTCTCTGCCATCCGGTTTCATCTCTGCAGTGGAATCCGGGAGAAATCGGATTATTCTCACCGTACACAAAAACGTTGCTTGCAACGTTTTTGTGTCCGGGAGAAAAATCTTCCCAAGAAGCCGGATCCCGGATTTTCCCGGATTGTCCCGGATGCGGGGCAATCCGATTCTCCCTAACATGGGAGCCTATGGGGCTGGATTGCCCCGGTCCGGGCGAATTCGGGAACCGGATACCGGCGGCTACACGCTGCTGATGTTTCAGGACCGCGGCTAGCATGGAGTTTGAAAAATCAGCAGCTGCAATTACAGCCATCAGGCTGCACATAGGACCGGAGGGCACATTTGGCTCAGTGGTTAGCACTGTATGGCGGCTCAGTGGTTAGCACTGTAGGGTGGCTCAGTGGTTAGCACTGTATGGTGGCTCAGTGGTTAGCACTGTATATGGTGGCTCAGTGGTTAGCACTGTATATGGTGACTCAGTGGTTAGCACTGTATGGTGGCTCAGTGGTTAGCACTGTATGGTGGCTCAGTGGTTAGCACTGTATATGGTGGCTCAGTGGTTAGCACTGTATATGGTGGCTCACTGGTTAGCACTGTATGGTGGCTCAGTGGTTAGCACTGTAGGGTGGCTCAGTGGTTAGCACTGTAGGGTGGCTCAGTGGTTAGCACTGTATGGTGGCTCAGTGGTTAGCACTGTATGGTGGCTCAGTGGTTAGCACTGTATATGGCAACTCAGTGGTTAGCACTGTATAGTGGCTCAGTGGTTAGCACTGTATGGTGGCTCAGTGGTTAGCACTGTATGGTGACTCAGTGGTTAGCACTGTATATGGTGGCTCAGTGGTTAGCACTGTATGGTGGCTCAGTGGTTAGCACTGTACAGTGGCTCAGTGGTTAGCACTGTATACGGTGGCTCAGTGGTTAGCACTGTATATGGTGGCTCAGTGGTTAGCACTGTATGGTGGGTCAGTAGTTAGCACTGTATGGTGGCTCAGTGGTTAGCACTGTATATGGTGGCTCAGTGGTTAGCACTGTATGGTGGCTCAGTTGTTAGCACTGTATATGGTGGATCAGTGGTTAGCACTGTATGGTGGCTCAGTGGTTAGCACTGTATGGTGGCTCAGTGGTTAGCACTGTATGGTGGCTCAGTGGTTAGCACTGTATGGTGGCTCAGTGGTTAGCACTGTATGGTGGCTCAGTGGTTAGCACTGTACGGTGGTTCAGTGGTTAGCACTGTATATGGTGGCTCAGTAGTTAGCACTGTATATGGTGGCTCAGTGGATAGCACTGTATATGGTGGCTCAGTGGTTAGCACAGTATGGTGGCTCAGTGGTTAGCACTGTACGGTGGCTCAGTGGTTAGCACTGTATGGTGGCTCAGTGGTTAGCACTGTATGGTGGCTCAGTGGTTAGCAGTGTATGGTGGCTCAGTCGTTAGCACTGTATGGTGGCTCAGTGGTTAGCACTGTATGGTGGATCAGTGATTAGCACTGTATACGGTAGCTCAGTGGTTAGCACTGTATACGGTGGCTCAGTAGTTAGCACTGTATGGTGGCTCAGTGGTTAGCACTGTATGGTGGCTCAGTGGTTAGCACTGTATGGTGGCTCAGTGGTTAGCACTGTAATGGTGGCTCAGTGGTTAGCACTGTACGGTGGCTCAGTGGTTAGCACTGTATGGTGGCTCAGTCGTTAGCACTGTTATGGTGGCTCAGTGTTAGCACTGTATATGGTGGCTCAGTGGTTAGCACTGTATATGGTGGCTCAGTGGTTAGCACTGTATGGTGGCTCAGTTGTTAGCACTGTATATGGTGGATCAGTGGTTAGCACTGTATGGTGGCTCAGTGGTTAGCACTGTATGGTGGCTCAGTGGTTAGCACTGTATGGTGGCTCAGTGGTTAGCACTGTATGGTGGCTCAGTGGTTAGCACTGTATGGTGGCTCAGTGGTTAGCACTGTACGGTGGTTCAGTGGTTAGCACTGTATATGGTGGCTCAGTAGTTAGCACTGTATATGGTGGCTCAGTGGATAGCACTGTATATGGTGGCTCAGTGGTTAGCACAGTATGGTGGCTCAGTGGTTAGCACTGTACGGTGGCTCAGTGGTTAGCACTGTATGGTGGCTCAGTGGTTAGCACTGTATGGTGGCTCAGTGGTTAGCAGTGTATGGTGGCTCAGTCGTTAGCACTGTATGGTGGCTCAGTGGTTAGCACTGTATGGGTGGCTCAGTGGTTAGCACTGTACGGTGGCTCAGTGGTTAGCACTGTATGGTGGATCAGTGATTAGCACTGTATACGGTAGCTCAGTGGTTAGCACTGTATACGGTGGCTCAGTAGTTAGCACTGTATGGTGGCTCAGTGGTTAGCACTGTATGGTGGCTCAGTGGTTAGCACTGTATGGTGGCTCAGTGGTTAGCACTGTATGGTGGCTCAGTGGTTAGCACTGTACGGTGGCTCAGTGGTTAGCACTGTATGGTGGCTCAGTCGTTAGCACTGTATGGTGGCTCAGTAGTTAGCACTGTATATGGTGGCTCAGTGGTTAGCACTGTATATGGTGGCTCAGTGGTTAGCACAGTATGGTGGCTCAGTGGTTAGCACTGTACGGTGGCTCAGTGGTTAGCACTGTATGGTGGCTCAGTGGTTAGCACTGTATGGTGGCTCAGTGGTTAGCACTGTATGGTGGCTCAGTGGTTAGCACTGTATGGTGGCTCAGTGGTTAGCACTGTATAGTGGCTCAGTGGTTAGCACTGTATATGGTGGCTCAGTGGTTAGCACTGTATGGTGGCTCAGTGGTTAGCACTGTATGGTGGCTCAGTGGTTAGCACTGTATGGTGGCTCAGTGGTTAGCACTGTACGGTGGCTCAGTGGTTAGCACTGTATGGTGGCTCAGTGGTTAGCACTGTATGGTGGCTCAGTGGTTAGCACTGTATGGTGGCTTAGTGGTTAGCACTGTACGGTGGCTCAGTGGTTAGAACTATATGGTGGTCAGTGGTTAGCACTCTATGGTGGCTCAGTGGTTACCACTCTATGGTGGCTCAGTGGTTAGCACTGTATGGTGGCTGTGGTTAGCACTGTACGGTGGCTCCAGGGGTGCATCAAGCCCCTCTGCCGCCTGAGCCACAAGTTCAAGAGCGGGGGTAGGGGGGAGGGGTGGTGCTGTCACAGTTTTCCACAACTGCCCCTGCAGCTGCGGGTGAGGAGCGGGGGGGTGCTGTCACTGTTTAGCACCACAGCCCCTGCAGCCGCGGGTGTGGAGCGGGGGGGAGGGCCGCCGCTCGGCGGGTCGTACCTGCCTCTTGCCGCCGGCGCCATGGCAGGGAGACGCTGTGTGGATATGGCGCCCCTTCTGCACCGCCGCTCCCACTGCCAGCTTGCCGCCTGAGTGAAAAGGCTCACACTGTCCAATGGACGGTGCGGCCCTGGGTGGCTCAGTGGTTAGCACTGTACGGTGGCTCAGTGGTTAGCGCTGTATGGTGGCTCAGTGGTTAGCACTGTATATGGTGGCTCAGTGGTCAGCACTGTATATGGTGGCTCAGTGGTTAGCACTGTATATGGTGGCTCAGTGGTTAGCACTGTATATGGTGGCTCAGTGGTTAGCACTGTATATGGTGGCTCAGTGGTTAGCACTGTATGGTGGCTCAGTGGTTAGCACTGTATGGTGGCTCAGTGGTTAGCACTGTATGGTGGCTCAGTGGTCAGCACTGTACGGTGGCTCAGTGGTTAGCACTGTATGGTGGCTCAGTGGTTAGCACTGTATGGTGGCTCAGTGGTTAGCACTGTATGGAGGCTCAGTGGTTAGCACTGTATATGGTGGCTCGTGGTCAGCACTGTATGGAGGCTCAGTGGTTAGCACTGTATATGGTGGCTCAGTGGTTAGCACTGTATATGGTGGCTCAGTGGTTAGCACTGTATGGAGGTCTCAGTGGTTTAGCACTGTATATGGTGGCTCAGTGGTTAGCACTGTATATGGTGGCTCAGTGGTCAGCACTGTATGGAGGCTCAGTGGTTAGCACTGTATGGTGGCTCAGTGGTTAGCACTGTACGGTGGCTCAGTGGTTAGCATTGTATGGTGGCTCAGTGGTTAGCACTGTACGGTGGCTCAGTGGTTAGCACTGTACGGTGGCTCAGTGGTTAGCACTGTATATGGTGGCTCAGTGGTTAGCTCTGTATGGTGGCTCAGTGGTCAGCACTGTATGGTGGCTGAGTGGTTAGCACTGTATGGTGGCTCAGTGGTTAGCTCTGTATGGTGGCTCAGTGGTCAGCACTGTATGGTGGCTGAGTGGTTAGCACTGTATGATGGCTCAGTGGTTAGCATTGTACGGTGGCTCAGTGGCTGGCATTGTATGGTGGCTCAGTGGTTAGCATTGTACGGTGGCTCAGTGGTTAGCACTGTTTATGGTGGCTCAGTGGTTAGCACTGTATGGTGGCTCAGTGGTTAGCACTGTACGGTGGCTCAGTGGCTAGCACTGTATGGTGGCTCAGTGGTTAGCACTGTATGGTGGCTCAGTGGTTAGCACTGTATATGGTGGCTCAGTGGTTAGCACTGTATATGGTGGCTCAGTGGTTAGCACTGTATGGTGGCTCAGTGGTTAGCACTGTATATGGTGGCTCAGTGGTTAGCACTGTACAGTGGCTCAGTGGTTAGCACTGTATATGGTGGCTCAGTGGTTAGCACTGTATATGGTGGCTCAGTGGTTAGCACTGTATGGTGGCTCAGTAGTTAGCACTGTACGGTGGCTCAGTGGTTAGCACTGTATATGGTGGCTCAGTGGTTAGCTCTGTACGGTGGCTCAGTGGTTGGCACTGTATATGGTGGTCAGTGGTTAGCACTGTATGGAGGCTCAGTGGTTAG
Organism: Allobates femoralis; assembly: GCA_033576535.1. Classification (NCBI taxonomy): domain Eukaryota; kingdom Metazoa; phylum Chordata; class Amphibia; order Anura; family Aromobatidae; genus Allobates; species Allobates femoralis. The sequence continues at coordinate 9,979,805 of JARQOC010000011.1, forward strand.
CACTGTATGGTGGCTCAGTGGTTAGCACTGTATATGGTGGCTCAGTGGTTAGCACTGTATGGTGGCTCAGTGGTTAGCACTGTATACGGTGGCTCAGTGGTTAGCACTGTATGGTGGCTCAGTGGTTAGCACTGTATGGTGGCTCAGTGGTTAGCACTGTATGGTGGCTCAGTGTTAGCACTGTGTGGTGGCTCAGTGGTTAGCACTGTATATGGTGGCTCAGTGGTTAGCACTGTATGGTGGCTCAGTGGTCAGCACTGTATATGGTGGTCAGTGGTTAGCACTGTATGGAGGCTCAGTGGTTAGCACTGTACGGTGGCTCAGTGGCTAGCACTGTATGGTGGCTCAGTGGTTAGCACTGTATGGTGGCTCAGTGGTTAGCACTGTATGGTGGCTCAGTAGTTAGCACTGTACGGTGGCTCAGTGGTTAGCACTGTATATGGTGGCTCAGTGGTTAGCTCTGTATGGTGGCTCAGTGGTTAGCACTGTATGGAGGCTCAGTGGTTAGCACTGTATATGGTGGTCAGTGGTTAGCACTGTATGGAGGCTCAGTGGTTAGCACTGTATGGTGGCTCAGTGGTTAGCACTGTATGGTGGCTCAGTGGTTAGCACTGTATATGGTGGCTCAGTGGTTAGCACTGTATGGTGGCTCAGTGGTTAGCACTGTATATGGTGGCTCAGTGGTTAGCACTGTATATGGTGGCTCAGTGGTTAGCACTGTATATGGTGGCTCAGTGGTTAGCACTGTATGGTGGCTCAGTGGTTAGCACTGTATGGTGGCTCAGTGGTTAGCACTGTATGGTGGCTCAGTGGTTAGCACTGTATGGTGGCTCAGTGGTTAGCACTGTATATGGTGGCTCAGTGGTTAGCACTGTATGGTGGCTCAGTGGTTAGCACTGTATATGGTGACTCAGTGGTTAGCACTGTATATGGTGGCTCAGTGGTTAGCACTGTATATGGTGGCTCAGTGGTTAGCACTGCAGCCTTGCAGCACTGGGGTCCTGGGTTCACTTTCAACGAAGGACGACATCTGCAAGGAGTTTGTATGTTCTCCCTGTGTTCTTGTGTGTTTCCTCCGGGTTCTCTGGTTTCCTCCCACACTTGAAAGACTGATCAGATGTTTAGATTGTGAGCTCCAATGGGGACAGTGTTACAAATGTATGTAAAGCATTGTGGAATCAATGGTGCTATATAAATAAATAAATATTATTATCTTTAGTATTCACAAAATATTAACCCCTCATGTTCTGCGGCTGTGAATGGTCACAGGTCACATTTTCATGGTTGTATATCTGGATGGTAATAATGTGGCGCAGGTCCAGACCCCGGAGCTCAGGAGTCTGAAGAGCAGGGCATATTTGGGGTTAGTTTGGCTCCGGTCCTATTCACCAAAGATAATAACCAGTCGTGGGTTTTCTCTTAGATTTTCACCCAGTGACCAATCAATAACCTGCTATTATGTGACTTCAAACACGATGGCGCCTTCATCCCAACAGCGAAATTACTGCCAGATCCCGACATCTGCTGAACCGCAAAACCCAGAAGAGAACAGACGGGCTGAGATGGCAAAGAACACAGTGTGTAACCTACAGAACTGCAGCCCCACCTGCCTCCATTACCTGCAATGGGGCCAATCGCTGTGGAACTACAAATGCCAGAATTCACACTTAATATTTATATTCATGTCTTGTCTATTATATTAGATCTAAGAGCATTTATCAGTATCCCTAAACTCTATTCTGCCCTGATAGTTTGTTACAATGTATCAGTGCAGGTAAAATGTATTCCATGAATTATAAATAATAATAATAATATTAATACCAATTTAGAGTTGTTATATCCGTCTGTACTCCAGCTACTTGCCTATATGCCACAAGACTACTGAGAGCAGTTATTAGCCACAACAAGGGGCGTAACTACAACTGGTGCAGGGGTTGCAATCACACCCGGGCCCTGGAGCCTAGGGGGGCCCCAAAAGTCCCTTTGTCCTATAGAAAAAGACTAATGCTAAAGATTTGTAATAATTGGGGGCCCCTTTGGAGCTTTTGCATTGGGGCCCATGAGCTTCAAGTTACGCCATTGGTTACAACAGTCATTGCTGTAGGATTGCAGGGGACCACGAAAAATGATGGTGAATAATAAAACATTATTTTCTTTAATCCACTTCTTATAATCATTAAAAACCCCTTTTACTTTGCACATACACCATTTATGCTGCACACTCGCATCACATTCAGAGCTGCAGATGATATATTTACCTGGACAATATATTGTAACAAACTGTCAGTATAGGAAGGTTGGTGCTGCTGATGTGTTGAGAGTCTACACTAGATACAAGTGTGACAAAACCTCAGCTGTAACGAGTATCAGATGACTGTTTTGTGTCTGAACTATGGAGTTGCAGTTTTCATTTTGGCCACTAGAGGGAGTCTTTGCTAATATTAGATGAACTTTGTGACTTTTTTGTGTAGTATTTTCTATTTTTATTTTAGTATATTCTTTACTTGTATATTGTTCACAACAAATTGATACTGCAACTTATATCATACTTTCGGATATAATCACATACAAATGTAAAGGAAACTAGGGGGTTATGGGGCAAAAGGGGGAAACTCACAACATATATATGATAATAATAATAATATTCACATATAGTGCTATTAATTCCACAGCGATTTATAATTTATACTTTTTTTTATCAAGGACAATTGTGAATTACTTGCTAGTAGATCATTAGTAATTGCTAGCTGTAGAGCCCGACGTTGCCCAGGTATAATAACTGACTGTTTAGTTATAATGGAATAGAATCATTATTTTGCACATAAACGTCTGTCTCTAGATCCTCCTCCATAGAATGTTGTCTAGTTCTGCCTCTAGCTCCTCCCCTCCATAGAATGTTGTCTGGTTCTGTCTCTAGCTCCTCCCCCTCCATAGAATATTGTCTGGTTCTGCCTCTAGCTCCTCCCCCTCCATAGAATGTTGTCTGGTTCTGCCTCTAGCTCCTCCCCTCCATAGAATGTTGTCTGGTTCTGCCTCTAGCTCCTCCCCTCCATAGAATGTTGTCTGGTTCTGCCTCTAGCTCCTCCCCCTCCATAGAATGTTGTCTGGTTCTGCCTCTAGATCCTCCCCTCCATAGAATGTTGTCTGGTTCTGCCTCTAGATCCTCCCCTCCATAGAATGTTGTCTGGTTCTGCCTCTAGCTCCTCTTCCTCTATAGAATGTTGTCTGGTTCTATCTCTTGCTCCTCCCCCTCCATAGAATGTTGTCTGGTTCTGCCTCTAGCTCCTCCTCCATAGAATGTTGTCTGGTTCTGCCTCTAGCTCCTCCCCTCCATAGAATGTTGTCTGTTCTGCCTCTAGCTCCTCCTCCTCATTAGAATGTTGTCTGGTTCTGCCTCTTGCTCCTCCTCCTCATTAGAATGTTGTCTGGTTCTGCCTCTAGCTCCTCTCCCTCCATAGAATGTTGTCTGTTTCAGCCTCTAGATCCTCCCCTCAATAGAATGTTGTCTGGTTCTTCCTCTAGCTCCTCCCCTACATAGAATGTCTGGTTCTGCTTCTAGCTCCTCCTCCTCCATAGAATGTTGTCTGGTTCTTTCTCTAGCTCCTCCCCTCCATAGAATGTTGTCTGGTTCTGCTTCTAGCTCCTCCTCCTCCATAGAATGTTGTCTGGTTCTTTCTCTAGCTCCTCCCCTCCATAGAATGTTGTTTGGTTCTGCCTCTAGATCCTCCCCTCAATAGAATATTGTCTAGTTCTGCCTCTAGCTCCTCCCCTACATAGAATGTTGTCTGGTTCTGCTTCTAGCTCCTCCTCCTCCATAGAATGTTGTCTGGTTCTTTCTCTAGCTCCTCCTCCTCCATAGAATGTTGTTTGGTTCTGCCTCTAGCTCCTCCCCTCCATAGACTGTTGCCTGGTTTTGCCTCTAGCTCCTCCTCCATAGAATGTTGTCTGGTTCTGCCTCTAGCTCCTCCTCCTCCATAGAATGTTGTCTGGTTCTGCCTTTGGCTCCTCCCCCTCCATAGAATGCTGTCTGGTTCTGTGAGGAGGTGGGCTATGAAGTGGGCATGGCTAACTGGATTGGGTGTGACTATGCTGAGTGAGTGTGGCTATGTGGAGTGGGTGGGGCTTGATTGCCGCACACATTAGTGTAGGGCAACCAACCTGGCTTTATAGGATGTGAAATTAATAAATATTAAAAGAACTTTGCAGCAATTTTAAGTCTAGCCTGATGAAAGCAGACAGCTGTGAGCTGCCACCCTCAGCTGCCTAATTTTCCCTTGGCTGGCAAAATAAAATGTGTGGGCTTCGCCCTATTTTTCAATGCCAGCCAAGGTAAAACTAGGCAGCTAAGAGCTGGTATTCTAAGTGGGGTGAGGGCCCATTGCTATAGGGCCCACCCACACTAAAGAATAACAGCCCACAGCCACCCCTGAAAGCTGGCATTAAGCCCAAGATTTTTATTGTCAGGCCAAGTTTGACCCGGCCATTAAGAATCTCCAATAAAGGGTTAAAAAAGCACCACACAGAGAAAAAAGTATTTATTAGAAATAAAGACACACACACACCTTTAGGGACTCCATCTTTATTACTCCCCTGTACAGCCCTCCAGGATCCTGGTCTTCTTTCTTCTCTCTTCTCCAAATATTTAGCTCTGCTACATCATAAAGCAGGAGGAGGAAGAACGCTTCCACCTCCTGCTCTGTGATGATTGAATGAGCAGAGTCAGCGGCGGCTAAGCGATGACATCATCGCTGACACCGTTGCCATAGTAACCTAATAAGCCGTTATTATGGCAATGATGGCCGGCGACAGAACAGCGGCTCCTGAATGCACGGCTCATACAGGAGCCGCAGGCGTTAAGTCCCTGCTGACCGGTGCTGCTTACCGATAACAGCAGCACTGGCAAGCAGGGAGTTAACTCTGCTGTCACCACCCCCCGCTGATGTCTCTGTACCCTGTCACCTATTCAGCTTTCATATGGCCGCTGTGGTCCTCATCTACTCCCATCATCCCTCAGCCTGATGAGAAGCTCTAATTATACAAAGCCTTGCACTTGAAGACTATTATTAGCCAATAAATAGAATCACTTTAATTATATGTTTCCTCAGCTCAAACACATGAACGTATGCCATAATGTACCGCAGCGCAGCGCACACCTGACGAGAGCATTCACTGCACCAGGGGCCAACGCAGTGGTGTTAACTCAAAGCTCAGGGACGAAACCACCAACGGGGCCCCCAGTTATTGCAAATCCTTAATAACATTAGTCTTTTTATATAGTACAAAGGGACTTTTGGGGCCCCCTAGACTCCAGGGCCCCGGTGTGATTGCAGCCCCTGCACCTGTTGTAGTTACACCCCCTATTCATTTTGGGCTTTACTGTATGTGCAGACATTGAGTATTTGGTTGCAGAAATTTCTACACCAAATCTGCATCTCGTGGGAGGAAAAAACACCCCGAAAACTCTGTGCATTTTTTCAATGTGCTTTTCTCACATTCTGGGATGGAAAAACGCTGCAAGAATTGACATTCTGCAAATGTATTTCTGCACCAAATCTGCAAGGGAAAAAAAGCAACAAGTGCCCAAAACATCAGGATTCCCATTGACTTTAGTGGAATAAGGATTAGCTCACAGTTAACATAGTAACATAGTATTTAAGGTTGAAGAAAGACCTAAAGGTACCGTCACACGCGGCAATATTGCTAGGCAATGTCACTAGCAATTTGCTGGTTGCTGTGAAATCATGGACACATTGTTCTATTTTGTTGCTGTGTACAAATGTAACAATGTGTCCATGATTTCACTGCAACCAGCAAATCAAATTGCCAGTGAAATTGCATGCAATGTTGCAACGATTTACAGATTTAAAATAATTGGGGCCCCGCTGGAGCTTTTGCAATTAAAAATGTCTCTGTACTGTCCCCTCATATATTTATACATTATTATAAGATCACCCCTAAGCCTTCATTTCTCCAAGCTAAAAAACAAAACAAGTTTAATAACCTGTCTTGGTATTGTAGACCCCTCAGTCCTCTAATAACCTGTCTTGGTATTGCAGACCGCCCAGTCCTCTAATAACCTGTCTTGGTATTGCAGACCCCTCAGTCCTCTAATAACCTGTCTTGGTATTGCAGACCGCCCAGTCCTCTAATAACCTGTCTTGGTATTGCAGACCCCAGTCCTCTAATAACCTGTCTTGTATTGCACACCCCTCAGTCAGTCCTCTAATAACCTGTCTTGGTATTGCAGACCCCTCAGTCCTCTAATAACCTGTCTTGGTATTGCAGACCCCTCAGTCCTCTAATAACCTGTCTTGGTATTGCAGACCCCTCAGTCCTCTAATAACCTGTCTTGGTATTGCAGACCCCTCAGTCCTCTAATAACCTGTCTTGGTATTGCAGACCCCCCAGTCCTCTAATAACCTGTCTTGGTATTGCAGACCCCCCAGTCCTGTAATAACCTGTCTTGGTGTTGTAGACCCCTCAGTCCTCTAATAACCTGTCTTGGTATTGCAGACCCCCCAGTCCTCTAATAACCTGTCTTGGTGTTGTAGACCCCTCAGTCCTCTAATAACCTGTCTTGGTATTGCAGACCCCTCAGTCCTCTAATAACCTGTCTTGGTATTGCAGACCCCTCAGTCCTCTAATAACCTGTCTTGGTATTGCAGACCCCTTAGTCCTCTAATAACCTTGGTCGCTCTTCTCTGGACCCGCTCTAGTTCAGCTATGTCTTTCTTATACACCGGAGACCAGAATTGTACACATTATTCTAAGTGTGGTCGCACTAGTGACTTGTATAGAGGTAAAATTATGTTCTCCTCATGAGCATCTATGCCTCTTTTAATACATCCCATTATTTTATTTGCCTTTGCAGCAGCTGCCTGACACTGGCCACTAAATGTGAGTTTGTCATCTACCCATACACCCAGGTCTTTTTCAGTGACAGTTTTGCCCAGTGTTTTACAATTAAGCACATAATTATACCTTTTGTTTCCTCTGCCCAAGTGCATGACTTTACATTTATCCCCATTAAAGCTCATTTGCCATTTAGCAGCCCAAGCTTCTAGTTTACATAAATCCTCCTGTAATATAAAACTGTCCTCCTTTGTATTGATTACCCTGCAGAGTTTAGTGTCATCTGCAAATATTGAGATTCTACTCTGTATGAGTGATAACAAAAGATGATCCAGAATTATTATTTTTGGGGGTAAACACAAGTGTTTTCTATAACAGTCATGTCAATAGCTACCATTGCATGTAATGTAGACAATCCAAAACAGCCGGGGCTCCATGGATATATTCTACCTGCACTGATACATTGTAGCAAATTACCATACAAACTGCTCAGAGATGAAGACCAGCTTTCCACTAAGATTTGTGACCCCAAGCAAGTCCCTAAAGGAGTTCAACATTGCAGATTCACTGTGTTTCCCTGATAATAAGACGGGGGGGGGGGGGGGCTCATATTGTGTTTAGCTCCGAAAAATGTCTAAAAGCTTAAATTGGGGGGGTAGGTCTTATTTGTGGAGAAACTTTTCTATTGTTCCATATGTACTACTAAATTTAATCCAAAAAGAAAGCAGAGAACCCCCCCCCCAAAACAATCGCTCTTAATAGACCCCAAACAGTTAGAGTTTGCAAATGAACGGGGTAAAATATACAGATCTGGGTCACTGTCCATCTCCCTACATTCATAGCGGTTAGCTCCCCCTGGTGGCCGGAAGCAGTATCACCCACGCAGAGATAGAGCGGGAAGCGGGAACCAGTGTGTGTTTCTTTTGGGTGTGTCATCTCTCTTTTGGGAGTGTCTCATCACTTTCAGGGTATCTGCTTTCTTTTGGGGGTGTATTCTCTATTTTGGGGGTATCATCTCTCTTTTGTTGGTGTCTTCTCTCTTTGGGGTGTCTTCTCTCCTTTGGGGGTGTCTTTTCTCTTGTAGGGGTATCTTCTCTCTTTCGGGGGTGTCGGCTTTCTTTTGTGGGTGTCATCTCTCTTTTGTTGGTGTCTTCTCTGCTTTGGGGGTGTCTTCTCTCCTTTGGGGGTGTCTTTTCTCTTGTAGGGGTATCTTCTCTCTTTCAGGGGTGTCGGCTTTCTTTTGTGGGTGTCATCTCTTTTGGGGTGTCATATCTCTTTGGGGGTGTCTTCTCTCTTTTTGGAGTGTCTGCTTACTTTCAGAGGTGTCATCTTTTTTTGTTGGTGTCTTGTCTCTTTTGGGGACGTCTTCTTTCATTCATGAATTGTCCTGCTGTATTCTTTATCTTTTTAGCTGCCTGGACACTTCCTCAATAAACTACCACTAGGGCTTATTTTTGGAGTAGACCTTTTATTTCAAGCATTCTCCCAAAAGGCCAAAAATTCCTGCAAAATGTCTCCTGCAATGCCATATTTGTAAAATCTACTGTCACCACTAGGGGGAGATCACATCATAAACAGACATAGACACTCCTCTCCCTCTAGTGGCCAAAACAGGTAGTGGAAGCATATACAGTAGATCTCTGTATATAGATCATCTGTATATTAATAGTGCATCAGAGCCTTGCTAAGTATATTACAAAAATGCTTCAAATTCATTTTCCTAATGATTTCCTAGAAAGCTGAATTGTGAAGGCTCATCCCCTTTAAGTCTATGGTACAGACATACACAAGGTTCTGTGTATAATTAGTGCTGGAGTAGAGCAGTAAATACGTGAGCGGTGTAATTACACATTCTCCTGCACTTTTCTTGCTCTTTCATCATACAACACAATGGTGAAATCACAGGTCTGTACAATGACACGGCGCAAATTACACAAAACCTCGCGGGTTACATTGTTACTGAAATTCCTATTGTGGTGTTGACGCAGATAAAAGCATATTTGCTGCGAGGAGCGTGATTTATGGAGTCTGGTGCGCCGCCGCATCACAGGAACACGTGAACTTTTACATGTTACTGTATGTTGTAATGAGACAAGTAGGATAAGCGCTCCAGGCTGCCGGTGAGATGTGACCTACTGACGGGAGCTTCCCCGGCACCGAGTCATCCGTGCATCATCCCAAAGAAATTCTACATTTCATCATATGGAGGAAGGGGGGATACTCTAGAGACATTTTGCTACTAAACAAGGGGCATAACTACAACAGGTGCAGGTGTAGCACCCGGGCCCTGGAGCCTAGGGGGCCCCAAAAGTCCCTCTGGCCTATAGAAAAAGACTAAGGGTGCCTTCACACTGCGGTCAGGTCCGGTCCGGGGCTGTCAGGGGTGAACCTGACAGCCCCGGACCGGATCAGCACACAGGTAGGGTGTGCATCCTGCCGCAGCTGCCGCTGCTGATTATTCGAGACCGCGGCTCACAGGGAGCTAGCCGCGGTCCTGAATTATAACAGCGGCGTGTAGCCGCCGGAATCCGATTCCCAGATCCTCCCTGATCCTCCCGGATCGGGGCAATCCGGCCCCATAGGCTCCCATGTTAAGGGAGCGCTGGATTGCCCCGGAAGGATCCGGGGGAATCCGGGAGGCACCAATGCAGATTGGTCTCTCTGGACACAAAAACGTTGCAAGCAACGTTTTTGGATCCAGGAGAAAGATCCCACTTCTCCCGGATTCTTCTGGCGAGATGGAAGCCGGATCGGCAGATAGCTGCCATCCGGCTCCATCCGGCCCCATAGGTTACTATGGGGCCAAAATCCGATCCGGGGCTGTCACCCCTTACAGCCCTGGAACGGATTGTGCAGTGTGAAGGCATCCTAAGGGTACCGTTACACGTCGCAACATTGCATGCAATTTCACTGGCAATTTGCTGGTTGCAGTGAAATCATGGACACATTGTTACATTTGTACACGGCCACAAAATAGAACAATGTGTCCATGATTTCACTGCAACCAGCAAATTGCCAGTGAAATTGCATGCAATGTTGCGACGTGTAACGGTACCCTTAAAGATTTACAATAATCGGGGCCCCGTTGGAGCTTTTGCATCAGGGCCCATGAGTTTCAAGTTATACCGCTGCTATTAAAGGGGCTATACAGTATTGATAAAAGATTACCGTATTCTTTCAAAAACAGTGCCACCCCTGTCAACAGGTCTCATGTGTTATTACAGTATAGGCCCATTCACTTAAATGGAGATGAGCTGCAATATCACACACAACTGGTAGGGAGGGGTGGTGCTGTGTTTGAAAGAAATCAGCCATGTTTATAGAATTCTGCACACAATCCCTTTAAACATCATATTACATGTTAGGCTGCTTTCACACAGCGTTTTTATGCTGTCCGAGGGGATCAGACTTTTTGCTGCTCCCCTCGGACAGCATCGGATCCAAACTGATGTCTGCAATCGGATGCCAAATAGGCATCCGATCCCGATATTTAACAGCATCAGCTGGATCCTGTCCCTGCTCCTCCTGTCATCTCGTCCCCCTTCTCTCTCCCTCCTGTCACCTTTGTCCCCCTCTGTCTCCCCTCTTTGTCCCCCTGTGTCTCCCCTGTGTCTCCCCTCTTTGTCCCCCTGTGTCTCCCCTGTGTCTCCCCTCTTTGTCCCCCTGTGTCTCCCCTGTGTCTCCCCTCTTTGTCCCCCTGTGTCTCCCCTGTGTCTCCCCTCTTTGTCCCCCCTGTGTCTCCCTGTGTCTCCCCTCTTTGTCCCCCTGTGTCTCCCCTCTTTGTCCCCCTGTGTCTCCCCTGTGTCTCCCCTCTTTGTCCCCCTGTGTCTCCCCTCTTTGTCCCCCTGTGTCTCCCCGTGTCTCCCCTCTTTGTCCCCCCTGTGTCTCCCCTGTGTCTCCCCTCTTTGTCCCCCTGTGTCTCCCCTGTGTCTCCCCTCTTTGTCCCCCTGTGTCTCCCCTCTATCTCCCCCTGTGTCTCCCCTCTATCTCCCCCTCTTTGTCCCCCTGTGTCCCCCTGTGTCTCCCCTCTTTGTCCCCCTGTGTCTCCCCTCTTTGTCCCCCTGTGTCTCCCCTCTTTGTCCCCCTGTGTCTCCCCTCTATCTCCCCCTCTTTGCTCCCCTGTTTGCAGACCTTAAAAAATAAAAAAAACTTCATTCTCACCTCTCCGCGACACCCGCGCTGCTTCCAGCTTCTTCTGATCAACAGGACCTGGCGTGATGTCACAGTCACATGACCGGTTACCGCGGTAACCGGCCATGTGACTCAACTGTGACGTCAGGCCAGGTCCTAGAAGCACAGAGCGCAGGAGGCATCGCTGGATCGTGGAGAGGTGAGAATGAAGTTTTTTTTTATTTTTAACCCTTTATTTTCAGGAGATGTCACTTCTACAATGTATGAATATACATTGCAGAAGTGATATTACATGGGACAGAGCGGTGTTAGTGTACTGAGCATGCTCAGTGCACTAACATCGGGTCCGAGGAGACATCAGCTGTTTCCTCGGATCCTCGCTCCATAAGGCCCCATGTTATTTGGCGCGGATCAGGTCGGATCCAATTCGGTCCGATCTGACCCGCTGTGCCAAAAATCGCAGCAGGCTGCGATTTTGGGCACAGCAAAAAATCGGCCAGGATCGGATCCGACCAAAATCGGATGCCAATAAGGCCAAATCCGATGTGATCCGTGCCCATAGGATAACATGGGGCCAAAATCTGATCCGTGGCTGTCAGTTTTACAACGGACAGCCACGGATCACAGAAAACCGCTGTGTGAAAGCACCCTTACATGAACACGAATAATTGTAAATACATTGCTTAGTTTTTGTTTTGCAGATTTTTTTGTTTTACTCCACAATGTGTCCATGATTTCACTGCAACCAGTAAGTTGCAAGTGAAATTGCATGCAATGTTGCGACGATTTGCAATAATAGGGGCCCCGCTGGAGCTTTTACATCGGGGCCCATGAGTTACAAGTTACGCCGCTGGCAGCAAAGATAGTTTTACCTGCGCTGATACATTGAAACACACGATCAGGACAGGGACTCGAGCTGATTAAACCGGATGGAATGTTTGCAGTCACAGATCCATATAGTTACATTGTATAAAGGTCCAACAAGTTCAACATTTTTGCAGCAATTAGGCCGAGATCACAGATCCAGGGATCATCGTCAGATCGGATCCAGCACAATCCGTTCTGCAAATAACTTATAACTGATTTCTGCAGGATCCGTTTTTGTAACATTGGAGTCTATGGAGAACGGATCCGGTAACTGATCACTATTTATCTTCTGTTTTCTATCATTTGTAAAGGATCGTTTTTTTTCTTACTGGATCAAGTACAATTGGAAGATAAATAGTGATCAGTTACCGGATCCATTCTCCATAGACTCCAATGTTACAAAAAAAACGGATCATACACAACTTTTTTTGCCAATGGATCTCTGCAGGATCCGTTCTAACGTGTGCTTACAGCCTTATCTATCGCTAGAAAGAGACAACAAGCAAAGTGAAAAAGTGAAGGGCGATTGTATAGTAATGGAGTGTTGGAAATGAAAGGGAATCTGTCACCAGTTTTCTGCTCCCCCATCTGAGAGCAGCATAATGTAGGGCCAGAGACCCTGATTCCAGCGATGTGTCACTTACTGAGCTGCTTGCTTTCACTTTGATTTCCCTGCTGCAGATTTAGCAGTTCATGAATATGCTGGATTAAAACGTAGTATTGTAATGATAAACTCCAGCTGATTTTTTTTTTCCAAACTACACTGAGCAGCCCAGTAAGTGACACATCGCTGGAATCAGGATCTGTGGCCCTTTATCATGCTGCTCTCAGACTAGATGGCAAAACCTTGTCACAAAATATTAAGTTATCCCCTATTCTAGTGACTAACTTGCTGACCGATGGCAAGAACAGGGTTTTGAATGGAGTCGAGATGCTCCTGCTCGACCTCCGCTCCAGTCATTGTCTACGGGACTGCTGAAAATAGCGGATCTGGCAGTTCCATAGACGATAAATGAAGGGGAGATTGAGCATGTAGATCTCAAGACGAGGCCCTTGTACCTGTTCTCGGGGTGTCAGTCACATTCTTGGAAAGGTTGGGGGCCCTCAGTGATCAGCATCCTATGGAGAGGGGATAGGTTTCTAATTTGGGATTAACCCTTTCATTTTCTAGAGAAATATTAAAACTTGATGCAAAGTTCATTCAGTCCCTGAATGTTTTCATTCACAAAGTAAAGAACGGCGCCAAATATGAACACAAAACACATCAGAAAGGTGAAGAACTTTCATTATACGTTGATTTAAGCGATTTCCTCATCACAGATGCCATCTTTATTCTGCAGTCGTCGCAATATTCCTCCCAGTTGGTTGCAAATGAGACGTTATGTCAAATGAGTAATGAATCATCCCGGGGTCTCCCCTTCCCGGCAGATTCTGGGTGATCCTCCGACCCCCTGTAAGAAGCGATCAGCAGTGAACATGTTAACAGGAATCCCCCGGTGCAGGTCCTGCATCCCTGCAAGTGGAGCTGTGAATTCTTAGGAAATGGTCCATGACAAACATGCAGAACCGTCCTGAGACTTTCTCCTCCGGGGCCTTTACCCTTCCTGTCACTAAGAGTGGGGTCGGCGGATTAACCCATTCATTCCCATCAGTTTTTCGCTTTTAAGACCTCTGCTTGCTGTCACTAAAGAACATTCCCATTCACCTCCACAGACATTTGGCTACGTGCCCATATTGAGTATTTGGTTATAGAAATGTTTGCACCCAAACCCCCATCTCTTGGCAGGAAAACGTGTTTTTTCAATACATTTTTCCTACATTCTGGGGGTGGAAAAACGCTGAAGAACGCTGTAAGAATTGAACGTCTGCAGATTTATTTATTTATTTTTGCACCAAAATCTGCAGGGGAAAAATAAGCAACGAGTGCACAGAACCTCTCCTTCTCATTGACTTTGCTGAATAAGGGCGGGCATCAAAAAATGATACAAATGCACAAAATAGCATCCAATGTACGCAATGTTCCATCAACTAATGGCATCAGATGTTAGCTGCTCTGATCTCCTGTGCTGAGAGTTTGTTACATTGTATCAGCACAGATATAATGTATCAGTCTGGAATCCAGTGTTGCCTAAACTGAATACAAGTGTCATAAAAAAGAAAAAACATTAAGTATTAGCTCTGTACAGGCTTTGAGCAGGGGTATAACTACAACAGGTGCAGGGGTTGCAATCACACCCGGGCCCTGGAGCCTAGGGGGCCCCAAAAGTCCCTTTGGGTTATAGAAAAAGACTAATGCTATTAAAGATTTGTGCTTAATAAGGGTCCTGTTGGAGCTTTTGCATCGGGGCCCAGGAGCCTCTGAGTGAAAAGCTGCTTCCCATTCAATGACAATAAACAGAGATCTAGAAAATGTGTTAAATGTAATTTTATTTCAGGGGAATCTGTCTCCATGTGTTTATCATCCCATCTGAGAGCAGCATGATGTAGAGACAGAGACCCTGATTCCAGCGATGTGTCACATTACTGCCTGAGCTGCTCGCTGTTATTTTGTTTTCACTGCTGCAGATTTAGCAGTTGTGAGCTCTCTACCGCCCACACCACTGATTGGCTGCTTTCTGTATAACCCCGCCCACACCACTGATTGGCTGCTTTCGTGTATAACCCATCCACAACACTGCAGTTTTCTGTGTATAGCCCACTCACACCACTGATTGGCAGCTTTCTGTATAACCACCCACATCACCCTTTGGTAGTTTCTCTATAACCCCACCCACACACTGATTGTAGCTTCTGTACAACCCCACCCACATCACCATTTGGCAGTTTTCTATATAACCCCGCCCACACCACTTACTGGCAGTTTTCTCTATACATTGTAATCAGTGGTGGGGGCGGGGTTATATATGAATATGTCAGACTACCTGGCAGCCAAGTAGTCCTTTAATGATAATCTCCAGGTGATTAAACGGTGATTTTACCAAAACTACACTGAGCAGCCCAGTAAGTGAGACATCACTAGAACCAGGTTCTCTGACCCTACATTATGTTGCTCTCAGATTAGGTGGCAAAAACCTGATGACAAATTCCCTTTAAGGCCGTTAATCAGACAAATAAGTTTCAGAGTTCAGAGCAGATTGTGCGTCTCTCCCTTTTGCTTTCTGGGTGGGCGGGGTCATCCTGCTGTGATGTCACTGTGCTGTGCGCTCTGAGCCAATCAGATGTTTGCCTCCTCCCTCTCACAGTGTCACACACAGTGAGAAGCTGCAGCTGCATCTCCCTCCTCTCCCTCCCTCTGTATTGTATTACACTAAATTACATTTTTTGAGAATTTGTGACTATTTACAGAAAAGGAGAATTACAAGATGCTGGAGGGGTGGAAACTGCATTTTCCTAGAAATTTCTATATATAATGGCTCAGTGTCTCTTCCACTTCCGTCTGGATGTCGCCTATGTCACTTCTGCCAGCGCCATATTACCACACCCAAGTGATGGGTATGGAAATATTGCGGCCTCTGCTCCTACGCCTGGTGAGCCCCCGCCCAATCCCCACATTACCTCCCCCACTAACCCGATGCTGCAGCCCCCGCCACTGATAAGCTGGGACCGACTTACAGGACCTGTGGTGATGTCATGATCATGGGCGGAGCCAGGTCACATGGTCATGATGTCATCACAGGATCTTGTGCAGAACAGATGGAGGAGAAGAGAGCAGCAGCAGGAGCCAGGTACTGCAGGGGCAGCTCACTGTTACCCCTCACCACGGTCACACCACACTCACTCACACTGCACTCACTCTGCCCCTGCACTCAGCCCGCACCACAGTGAGCCCACACTAATTCAGCCTGCACTCACCCTGCACTCAGCCCACACTACGGTCATCACGCACTCAGCCTGCACTCACTCAGTCCACACCACGGTCATCCTGCACTACGGTCATCCTGCACTCAGCCTGCCCTCACTTAGCCTGCCTTCACTCACCCTGCACCATGGTCACCCTGCACTGAGCCCACACTCACCCTGCACTCACTCAGCCTGCCCTCACTCAGCCTGCTCCATGGTCATCACTCATTCAGCCTGCACTCACCCTGCACTCACTCAGCCTGCCCTCACTCAGCCTGCTCCATGGTCATCACTCATTCAGCCTGCACTCACCCTGCACTCAGCCCGCACCATGGTCACCCTGCACTCAGCCCGCACTCACTCAGCCTGCCCAAACTCAGCCCGCACCATGGTTACCTTGTACTCAGCCCACCCTCACCCTGCACTCACTTAGCCCACTCCATGGTTATCCCATACTACAGTCATCCCACACTCAGCCCGCACTCACTCAGCCCAAACACCACAGTAACCCTGCACTCACTCAGCCTGCACCGTGGTCAGCCTGCACTCACCCTGCACTCAGCCCGCACCACGGTCACACCGTTCCATAGTCACCCCACATCACACATGCACCCTGCACTCACTCACCCCACACCACGATCATCCTGCACCATGGTCACCCTGCAATCACCCTGCACCACCTCAGCCCACACCATGATCACCCCGCACTCACTCAGCCGGCACCATGGTCACCTTGCAGCACTGGGGGGCAGAGACGAGGCAGCACAGGGGGGCAGAGAGCGAGGGGGAAAAAACAGTGGGCAGGGGAGAAACCGCACAGGTGGGAGAGGTGAATGCTGCCCTCAGTGCCATAGAGCCCGTCCCCATCGTGATGTCACCGCCCAACGATGTGATAGCATCGGGCTCCCATCCAGTAATACATATTAAGGTTTCATACATAGGTCAGCTTTGCCCCTTACCCATGTGCCATCACACCGCTGTGCTATATCCTGTATCAGGTGATTCATAAGTAAAGCGGAACTGGCTACATTTAATATTTCCGTCACGGGAATTATGTAACAGCGCTGTGGTTAAATAAAGGCTTGTCAGCGTTTACTGCTACTTAAAGGGGAAATGCAGTTTTCCCAAATAATTAGAAATATATCAATATTGACCCGAGTCCGAGTCACCGAGGCGACAAAATAATCCATTATGGGGTCTAAAAGGTTTTCTAATGAATAATTTACCTTGGAAGCTTCGGTAATAAAAAGAGAAAAGAGCTTTTACCCCCAAGCAAGAAGTGGCCATAGGGGTCCCTGCATCTTCACACTTACTGTACACCGCCCCCTCCTTAAAGGGAATGTTTCCACAACTATGCTACGTTTATGATGGCTCATCCCTCACCCTCAGGCGACAAGTTAAAAAAAAAGGTTATTTCTACTTTAAAATGTCACCGAGCCCTTTGTTTCTATGAAATAGTTGAAAACGTTTCTCAGTCCTTTTCTATTCATAATGGAACGATGAACAATGTAACGACCCCAAGATTCCGAGGATTCCACATTACATTAAAGAATCAGCGTGAGAATTGGAATGATGAAAGTAGTTGTCAATTAACTTTCTCTGACTCCAGAAAGGTAAATCCATGTATTTGCGGAGCTGCAGCCTGCGCACCACACCTTACAGTGCCTAACCACACACGTTTGCCTAGGGAGAGTCTAGGAAGGCTGCTGGTGACAACCCCTTTAAGGGTGGAAACACACCGACGTGAATACAATCAGTCCGTTCCTCATCCAGGAGAGTTGGGCGAGTGACGTCCGTTTTTTGCTCCGTAGTAATGGTAGAAATATGGATGTCAGATAACAAATTACTGAAGGATAAACCTTATTTTTTGGTGAAAAGACAGAAAAAATTCAAGCGGCACTCACCACCCTAAAAGAAAACACTTTACTTCTCCACAATTAAAGGTCACCTGTCACCAGTTTGGGGGTTCTAGACCCTGTCCACCACCTGGAACATGATGTAATTGGGGTTCCTGTAACCCTTTATATCCCCAGAACCCTCCCCCTGCACCTCAGAAATAGTTTTATTCTGTCCTGTGCCATATGCTAATTTCTTGTTTGGGTCATATGGGGGTCTGCAGATTGCGGTCAGCGCCGCCCCGCCCATGCCAACACCGCTCCTCCTGTGTGCAAGTGGATGACGTCGTTACAATTCCCACGGCTCGCGCCTGCGCAGTGGTGCCTCCCTATCCCCTATTGAACAGTCAGTGATTCCACTGCGCAGGCGGGAGACATCAGGCACTGTGCGGCTGATGAGAGACCGACGTGCAGCAGTAAGACATGGAATTGTAGTGACATCATCCACTTGCACACAAGCAGCGGTGTTGGCATGGAGCGGGGCGGTGTTGGCATGGAGGGGGCGGTGTTTGGAATGGAGGACGGGTGGCATGGCGGGTGTTGGCATGGAGGCGTGTGGCAGAGGGTGTTAGCATGGAGCGTTGCTGGCGGTGTTTCATGGAGCGGTCAGCGCTGACCGCAATCTGCCGACCCCCCATATGACCCGAAATACCATATAGTGCTGGACAGAAAAAAAACTAAATTCCTGAGTTGCAGGGGGACGTCTGTGGATGTAAAGGGTCACAGGAATCCCAATTACATCATGTTAGAGGTGGTGGGCAGGGACCAAAACTGTGACAGGTGACCTTTAAAATCCGTACAGGAGAGTGCAGAGTGCATTTGTGTGACAGCCGTTTCGCAGGGATCTGTTGATAACGTGCTGCTAATGTGAAAACTGCTGTTGTCCGGATGCTCTAAGCGCTTTCCTGCATGGATTTTAACTCATGGAAAGTAAAGTATTTTCTTTTAATGGTGAGTGCCGTTGAATGTTTTTCTCTTTACTCTGAAGATTTTGTGTCGGCTTCACCCAGTATTAGAAGCCAAGCGGTTGTCACATCTCCACCGGAGCCTGCTCCTGCGACATCTGCGCACCGCACGTATTACACTGTATATGATAGAGGAGAAGCGACTCTGGAGAGCGCAGGGTTAGAGTGCTGGGACCTGTAGTACTTCTCAGTATGACAGAGTGGATGTGTGTGTGCTGTCCAGCTGAAGTCATTAACACCTAGCTTCAGCCAATTGGAAATCACCACACCCCCCTAATACATTCAGCCTCCTGCTGGAAGCTGCCAGATATAGCTTTTTAGGTTTCCCTGACTAGTTTCCTGTCTTGTATTGGAGTTTTTCCTATTTTTCTTCTTCCCCCTCACGATTTTGGACCTTGCTGCCATCTCATTTGTGACCCGGCTCCCTGACTTCACTATCGGATCCTGATTTTACCCTTTTCCTGACCTCCTGGCTCTGACCCGGCTCAGTGACTTTCCTATCTCTGGACTGCAGCCCTTCCATAGGAGGAAATCTCCTGGACCCTGTTGTAAATCCTATATAGGGCTCAAGGAATTTCAGGGAAGAAAGGTGTACTACGGTCCGCGCTGCCAGAAACATCAAGGAAGACCCAAGACGAAGTTTTGATCCAAGCCTTCTTTATTCTCCTCCTACGCGTTTCAGTGCCCACCTGGCACCTTCATCAGGGCTCAAGGGGCGTCAGGGTTTCTCTGGGTTCTTCCTAACAGAACAGCTTGTGCCTCGTCTGTCCAGGTTAGCCTTTTTGTGCCTGTAGCCCCGGACAGACATCACATCGGTGTTGACTTTCTTGGTACCGTATAGGTGCATGGCTTGTGCCGGACATGTTTTTATGTTTGTGGGACTTATTTTGTATGGAGTTGCAGACCGTGCACTATTATATTATTGCCAGACAAAGCAGATTTGCCAACTGGGAGCCTGTAAAAGCAGGTTGACAACCCCTGTGAGAGTCAGAATGGTGCAACCAGCGGCGTAACATGAAGCTCAGGGGCCCCGATGCGAAAGCTCCAACGGGGCCCCCAATTATTGCAAATCTTTAATAGCATTAGTCTTTTTCTATGGGTCAAAGGGACTTTTGGGGCCCCTAGGCTCCAGGGCCCGGGTGCTAGCCCTGCACCTGTTGTAGTTACACTCCTGGGTGGGAATGTTGGCTGTCCCCTAACTTTCCTTGTCTTCTGATCTGCATTTTGAATTATTTATGGAGTTGCAGACCCCCCCGTCACTATTATTCTCGTATTGGGAATCTGGGAAAGTTACTTGACAACAGACATGAGCGTTGAGTGGGAATGTTGGTTTTCAGCCAGGAAAAATGGACTCGGAAATAGGGAAGCCCTAAATTTCCTGCGGGTTTTTCGCTGGTAATGGGCTCCTTTGTAGGTGATGGGTATCATTCCGCGGGATAACTTGTGTGTTGAGCGGAATACTTGCTCCTGTCAACTGGATGATAGTAGAGGAGGGAAGGACGGAGAAAGGGGGGGAGTGTGTGACTGTCAGTGTGGAGAGGGTAATTTAAAGAGGTGGAGAGTCACAGGGGAAGCAGCGCGCAGCAGGAGAGGCAGGCTGGTGTGTGACAGCCCAAATCCTAAACTTATAGACAGGATCCTGGAATCCTAAAGGGGGGAAAGAGACGGCCGGAGACTGCCCGGAGGAATTCCAGAGGAATACTGGGGATTATAGGACAAGACCTAGAGAAAAGAACCTTGAACCTGAGCCGCAGTCAATGGGACTGAGCTCCTGATCCTAAACCCTGGGAGGTGTCCGAAAAGTTGTCAGGTCTCCTCCATCAGGAAAACTTCTCTCCAGCGGCAAAAGAAAGATGAACCTTGGAGAGTTACACATCCATGAAATTAGGAAGCAGGGAAGAAACGGGTAAAGGGCGACAGGAGCATCCTAGGGACTGGGTACAAGGCAGCATGGCACCCTGGCACCTTCCCGGAATCTGCACCATCCTGGTGGGACTCCTGCTCTCCATGCAGAGGTAAAGCCTGCAAACCTGATATACGGGGCATGTATCAGAGCTGAGATTGTCATTACCTGTACACACTTTGAGTATCTGAGTTAATATATGCAGTAGGTATACCTGCAGTCCTATGTAAAAGACTATAAGGCTATGTTCAGACTGTGTGCGTCTTTGATCAGTTTTTGCAGTCAAAATGCAGTGGGAAATGCAGAGTCAGTCAGCTCTGCTTCATAGTGACAGAGATGTAACAGAGCTGAGTTTGTAGTAAGCTTACCTGCAGTCCTATGTAAAGGAGACCATACCATTGTGATATCATCACGAGTCACTCAACTCTGCTTCATAGTGACATAGATGTAACATACACGAGTTTGTAATTAATTCCTCACTTTTTGATGATTATCTGAGTTAATGCAGTAGGATGACCTGCAGTCCTATGTAAAGGAGACCATAACACTGTGATATCATCACGAGTCACTCAGCTCTGCTTCATAGTGACATAGATGTAACAGAACTGAGTTTGTAAATATTCAGTTTCATGACGCTCTGAGTTCAGATAATGCAGTAGGTTTATCTGCAGTCCTATGTAAACGAGACCATGACGCTGTGATATGATTATGAGTCACTCAGCTCTGCTTCACAGTGACATTAATGTGACACAACTGGGTTTGTTGTTATTCATTTACTGTTTGATGACTCTCTGAGTTGTGATACTGTAGTAGACTGACCTGCAGTCCTATGTAATGGAGACCATAACACTGTGATACCATCATGAGTCACTCAGATCTGCTTCATAGTGACATAAATGTTACAGAACTGAGTTTGTCATTAGTGCCTCTACTGTTTGATGATTCTCTGAGTTGAGATAATGCAGTAGGTTTATCTGCAGTCCTACGTAAAGGAGACCATGACACTGTGATATCATTATGTGTGTCTCAACTCTGCTTTACAGTGACATTAATGTGAGTTTCGTTTTAGTCCTTTATGTTTGCTGACTCTGAGTTGTGATAATGTAGTAGGTATACCTGCAGTCCTATGTAAAGCAGACCATAAGACTGGGATATCACTGTGTCACTCAGCACTGCTTAAGAGTGATATAGATGTAACAGAACTGAGTTTGTCATTAGCTATTCACTGATGACTATCTTGAGTCTGTAGTAGACTGACCTGCAGTCCTATGTAAAGGAGACCATAACACTGTGATACCATCATGAGTCACTCAGCTCTGCTTCATAGTGACGTAGATATAACATACCTGAGTTTGTGATTTGGGGCTGCGTCATTTGGCCTTTGTGATGTCTCTAAATTAAGATAATTTAGTAAATGGACCTGAAGTCCCATGTAGATTTTCCAGTGTGAAATCATTGTCACTGTTATGTTACATCTGGCTCTGCTGTGACATAGATGTAGCAGAGCTGAGTTCATGTACAAGGGGCTACATTTTTAGAGACTCTAATACAGGAGTTTTACCCACAGTCCTATGTAAAACCGTAAAGAGCGTGCTGTGAAATCATCATAGTCACAGCTCTGCTTCATAAGTGATCTAGTAAGGCAGGAGTTTTACCTGCAGTCCTATGTAAAACTGTGAAAAGCATTATGTGAGTCCCAGCACTGTTTCATTTGGCCTTGTTAAGTGATCTAGTAAGGCAGGAGTTTATTTGGCTGCACCATAAGGAGTACCTGGGCTTACCTGCAGTCCCATGTAAAATTGCTCATATGGAATGTAAACATATAGGAAAAGCAATGCATGAAAGCATGACCAATACTTGGCTTGGGTAGGAGGAGGGTGTGTCTATAAGGACAATTGGGTTTAAAAAAAAAAGGTGCAATTTGCTGGTGCTTGTTACAAAATTAATTGTTTTTACATCTTTGCACCATTTTTGGTTGCAGAAAAGTTGCAATTGTCTCCTCTACCAGTCGGAGCGTTTATCAGAGGCGCTTCATGGTTGTTGTTACAGAAAACGGTAAAATATTCCCCAACAGACGCCTCAATAATGGAACATTCAATATTTGCAGATTTATTTATCATAGTGAATTCGCTTTGCAATGATTACATTGATTTCTCCGATGTGTCTGTGCCAAATAAATGTCGGATGGGTCGGATCGCTCCTCGCCTCGTCTCCATAATCATAGTTCTTCATGTTGATTTGCTGATCTCAGCTCTTCCACTCACTTCAAAGCCTCACAGATACCTTGCTGCGTCCAAACCACTAATTGTCCACATGTCTTGCTGGTGAGGAAGAATGTGGTGATTCCGCTGTGCGCCCTCTCCGTATATCGCCGTCTACATGGAACGTTGCCAGATAAGGCAACAAGTTTATTTTGGTTTTTTTTGTATTCAATAGTTAGAAAAAATGGATCAAAAAATGTTGGATTATAAAAATCTGTTCAGCTCCATATAAGATGGTCCCTGGGGGGCAGAGCCGGACCTCATGCAGCAGATACAAGACCTCCGTGTGCAGTTGCGTAACCTGAAGCTCAGGGGCCCCGATGCAAAAGCTCCAATTATTGCAAATCTTTAATAGCATTAGTCTTTTTCTATAGGCCAAAGAGACTTTTGGGGCCCCCTAGGCTCCAGGGCCCGGGTGTGATTGCAACCCCTGCACTTATTGTAGTTACGCCCCTGCCCTTTTTATGATCTGGTGGCTGGGGGGCCACAGAGTCACGATTTACCCATTTGCCTCTATAGCATAAATGTAATTGCATTAGAACAAGTACAGGAAAGTCAAGTGATTAAGTCCATTAAAGTGAGCGGGCGAGGGAGGCATTAGACGCCTATTTCTATGGCATTCCCAACATTAACCGTTCGTACGCCAGCTGGCGCTTTACACTTTCAATTATTCTATTGATTAATAAACAAAAAATGTATTTAGCTGTTCCATAGTTACAGCTGCATCTCAGTGAATTAGAATATTATCAAAAAGTGACTTTATTTCAGTAATACATAAAGTGACCACATCTATTATATAGAGTCATTACACACAGAGGGATATATTTCATGTGTTTATTTCTGTCAATGTTGATAATTAATGAAAACCAAAGGAAATTATTTCAGAAGATTAAAGTGGGGAGGATGAAGGGTCTGAGAGATAAAATATGACCTAAATAGGTATCAGAGGCTTCACCTTGTGTGGTTCTGAGAGTCACAACCACTATAAAAGCAGTCCACAGCGCCGTGCATGTAGAGTAGGGAGAATGAAGGGTTAAACACTGCGCTGCTGTATTCCACCAGACTTCAAAGGGTGAATATAATATCGATTTATTAGTCAACGCATTGCAGGACTCCCTGGTCCCTTCCTCAGGACAAATCAATATCATATTGCCATGTTTTTGGGTGTGTCAGGGAGTCCTAAAATGTGTTGACTACTAAATCGATATTATATTCCCCCTTTGATGTCTGGTGGAATACAGCAGCGCGGTGTTTAACCCTTCATCCTCCCTACTTTGATTTTCTGAGATAATAACCTTCAGGTTGTCATTGGCTGTAAGCCATAATCATCAACATTAACAGAAATAAACACATGAAATAGATCTCTCTGTGTGTAATGACTCTATATAATAGATGTGTTTCACTTTATGTATTGCATTACTGAGATAAATGAACTTTTTGATGATATTCTAATGGCCACTTTACACACACCAACTTATCTGTCCAACTTCTGAACAACTTACTGGTTGCAGTGAAATCATGGACTCATTGTTACATTTGTACACAGCCACAAAATGGAGCAATGTGTCCATGATTTCACTGCAACAGTAAGTTGTTCAGAAGTTGGACAGATAGTTGGTGTGTGTAAAGTGGCCTTAATTCATTGAGATTCACCTGTATAACTATTCCTGGAAAAGCTGAGTGACAAGCAAGGTGGTGTCTGTCAAGTAGCAGATTATCCTTTCTCCACCATGGGAAAGCTGTGTGAAAAGGCTAAAGTCGTGACCACATTGTCCGCCATCTGTAGAGTGACAATGAGGATGGAGGTGTAGGAGTCACCTATTGTATTTTGTCACTCAGGTCTCCAAGATGCTCGAGAAATTCACACCCACAGGATTATAAACAGCGGCGTAAGTTGACGCTCATGGGCTCCGATGTGAACGCTCCCACGGGGCCCCCAATTATTGCAAATCTTTAATAGCAATAGTCTTTTTCTATAGGCCAAACAAACTTTTGGGGCCCCCTAGGCCCCAGGGCCCAGGTACAATTGCAACCCCTGCACCTGCTGTAGTTACACCCCTGATTATATGGCTGTGTGCGCATGTTGCAGAAATTTCTGCACTAAATTTGCATCTCCTTGCAGAAAAAAGCACCAAATACGCAATGTGGATTTTCAATGCATTTGAATTGGAGATCCACAGCCAAAGGCGCAGCAAGAATTGACACGCTGCAGAATATTTTCTGCACCAATTCTGCAAGTAAAAACTAAGCAAAATGTGCACAAGTCAAATCTCATTGACTTTGCTAGCATAAGGATAGGCATGCACATTTGTGACAAATCAGCACCCAAAAACACATAAAAAACACAGCGTGTGCACATAGCCCTAAACTAGGCAGGGTCACCCTGCAGGAGACTGAGAAAGCTGGGTGGAGCCCTCTGTAAGGGCTCCGTCACATATGGCATGTATCACCAGGGGTGCAACTACAGCAGGTGCTGGGGTAGCAATCACCTCAGGCCCTGGAGTCTACGGGGCCCCAAAAGTCCCTTTAACCTATAGAAAAAGATCAATGCTATTAAAGACTTGCGGGCAGGGGGCGCGCATGTTTTTGGAACCCTGCCAGCGTCGCCGTCCCCCATTTACATGGGGCGACACCTCCGGCGGTGGGCCGTCGATCTGACAGGCGGCATCGCCGCCGGGGTGTCTCACAACCCCAGCGGCGATGCAGCACAATGGGAGCCTATGCCTCCCATTGGCTGTCAGGTCGCCGGCGGCCGGTTACATGGGGCGATGTGGACACATCACCCCAGATCGGCCGCCTGGTTTCACATCAATGATGTGAAACCAGGCGACCTCTTGGAGACGCCGACATCGGCCCTTTATATTAGGCAATGTAGGGGCAATGTCGCCACCGATAGGCGACGTAGGGTCGTGGCCTATGTAATTGGCGGCGATGTCGCAAGGTGTAACGGCACCTTAATGGTACCGTTACACATCGCAACATTGCATGCAATTTAATTTGCAACTCACTGGTTGCAGTGAAATCATGGACACATTGTTCTATTTTGTTGCTGTGTACAAATGTAACAATGTGTCCATGATTTCACTGCAATGTTGCGACGTGTAAGGCTATGTGCGCACTGGTCGGGTTAGGGCCGGATTAGGTATGTAAACCGCCGGTCGGTTTACATAAATTTCATGTAAATTTATGTTAATCCAAACCGGCGTTTGGATTAACATAGAAACCTATGTAAACCGACACCCGCTGTGCACACAGCGGCGGTTTACACATGCTCATCCGTTGCTAACCCGCTGGGTTCCCAGCGGGTTAGCAAAGAATGAGCTTGTTCTATAATCCGGCCGGTTCTGCAGCGGCTGCAAGCAGAATCATGTACTGCTTCCAGCCGCCGCAACACCGCCGCCGCTAACCCGCCCGTCTCCCGCCGCACATACCCGACAGGAAGCCGGTGGACGGCTCCGGAGCTTCCTGTCGGGTCCCGCCCAGCCGCCGCCGCCACAAACCCGCCCACCGTGCGCACATACCCTTAGGGGACCTTGTCACACCACAACCGCGGGAGACATTTTTGCTGGCGATATGTCGCCCTGGAATTATCGCTGTCAAATTGCCTCCCAATTTCGGTGTGTAATTTGGGAATTTGGAGGCGATATGTCGCCTCACCACGGTCACCTGATTTTGGAGCACCGCCATTAAAAATGTCTCCCGCGGTTGTGGCGTGACAAGGTCCCCTAACGGTACCCTTAGTTCTTTTTTTGTATTAAGGCACCTCAGTTTTTTAGCAGCTTTCATATGTTTTTTTCCCTATTGGAAAAAAAAAATTGTTCTCACCTTAAAAAAAAAAACTAATTTGCACTAAATTCACAAAGTGCGAAACACAGTGGATGTTTCTTTGCATGTTTGCTTGCAGAATGCAGGATATTTCTTACAATCTGATTTACATGTTGCTCCCAGGGGCGGACATTTCATTGGTGCAGCCTGTGCAGTCGCACAGGGACCCAAGAGGTGAGGGGGGCCCATTTTAACATCCAAAGCAGGTGGAATTGTGCATTTTTACAAGCTATTATACAGCATAGGGGCCCCATATACTGATCTTGCACAGGGGCCCTTCTTTATCTGTGTCCGCCAGTGGGTGCAAACATATAATTGGCGCATTCGTACAGGGGCCCAAGAGGTTAGGGGCCCATCTCTACCTCCACAGCAGGTGGAATTGTGCATTATAACCTCTTGGACAGCAAAGGTCCCTTATGTTGTTCTTGCACGGGGGCCCCTTTCTGTCTGTGTCCACCAGTGTTGCTAATTATAATCCGCAGTGTAGGTTGGCGGGAGGTGACGGTCTGAGAACCCCCGATTCACAATATAGGTGCGAATATCCACCAATTTGTGACATGTGTAGCTTCACGGCTCCTTCTTTACAATACTAAATATGGATGGAGAGCAGGGACGTAACTACAACAGGTGCAGGGGTTGCAATCGCACCCGGGCCCTGGAGCCTAGGGGGCCCCAAAAGACCCTTTGATCTATATGATATGACTATTGCTATTAAAGATTTGCATTAATTGGGGGGCCCCATTAGAGATTAGTGTGAACAAGCCCCAACAATACACTTGTCTTCATTGCCCATGGCAGCCAATCAGGGCTCAGCTTTCATTTTTTTTATCTGCTAAGGAAAATGAATACTGAGCTGTGATTGGTTGCTATGGGCAATAGTTTTATACACACGGGCCTACTGTTAGACATGGCCGCCCATGGCATCCAACCAGAACTAAGCTTATATTTATCAATTGGCTCTGTAGAAATGAAAGCTAAGCTGTGATTGGTTGCTATGGGCAATAAATTTTAGTAGAAGGGCCTACTGTAACATAGATTAGACATGGCCGCCCATGGCAACCAACCACAACTCGCTTATATTTTTCAAGCAGCTCTGGAGAAATGAAAGCTGCGTTGTGATTGGTTGCTATGGGCAATAAAGATAGTTTTGATAAATGGGGGGCCTACAGTAAGTGATTTAGACATGGCCGCCCATGGCAACCAACCAGAGCTCGGCTTACATTTTTCAAACAGCTCTGGAGAAATGAAAGCTGCGTTGTGATTGGTTGCTATGGGCAACAATAACCACTTTGATAAAGAAGGGCCTACAATAGGTAATTCAGACATGGCCGCCTATTGCAGTGTATAACGAGACCATATGAACACTGGCCGATGACAACAGGTTCTCGCCAGTTACTGTATTTTCCCTGAGTAAAGCGAAACCCATAATATTAAAGAGAAAGGTTCCAGGTGATGTATTGTGGTAATGTGGATGATCCGGTCGCACTGGGGAACAAGTCAATTACCGCAGGTTGTAAAACTGTCATTTTGTAATATACAGCCCAAAGCTGCCGCCATAACCAGTTTCTACAGTCGTTTCTTGCGTTTCTAGGATGATCCCGATACAGGCAGCCGGTATAACATGGCCGGTCATCCAATATGGCCACCACTATGGCTCCGCACCCAACTCTCCTAGAGTCCTGAATGGCCAAACAACCAACTCCATGCAGGGATATAACTGTGTGGATGCATTATTACATGCAATGACTCACAAGGATACAGGAAGCTGAGATATGAGGTGCTGTTTGTTGGGCGCCCATATAATGCAGCTCGTATTATTTGGTACTGTTTGGCGGTTTTACTTGCGAGCCATATAGTCACAGTTTTGTGGTCATTATTTGGTACTACGATGTATAGTGTGTACTATATGGAAGTATTACATTGATGGGATGACGCTGCTATTTAACTGTGAATAGTCGTAGATCACGGCACCCCAAAGGGGGACTTCTGAAGTTGGAATGTTATTCCCTGTTCACGGGATAGGGGATTCTTCCCGATCACTGGGGGTCTGACTGCTGGGACCTTCACAGATCTCAGAACAGTAGCCCTGAAGAGTGTCATGTGCTTGATGTGGCGGTCGATCATGTGCACTTCTGCTCCATTCATTCTTACCAGGACCCTCGAAGATAGCCGGGTGCTGCCGTTAACTGGTCTTCATTGCTCCCATAAGAATAAATGGAGCAGCAGTGCACATGATCCACCACGCCATTCGGTGGGGCTCAGTGGTTGGACCCCTAGCTGTCAAAACACGAGCCTAAGCATTCATGATATGGTACCATTCCATTATCACTATATAGCAGTGACTATTACAACTAGCTGGCTCTGTATAGTTATAATACTAGGCACTGACCATTATGTTATGTTCTCTGTGTACTATTATGTTAGCAATGTATAGTCATGTTATATGGCCATATGGCAGTATTACGTAGGCACATCTTTGTATAATATAGGCACTATTATGTGCTATTATCTAGGCACTGCATTGACTTTTATGTAGCATGACATGATACTGGTATATGTTCCCTGTGTACTATTTTGTTAGAACTGTACAGTATCATCATATAAGCACTATAAGGCACTATATGTGTTATGTTTGTACAATATGGGTATCATTATATGATTACCGCATGGTTTTATTATCTAGGCATTATTTGCTCTGCTATGTATTCACTGTATGTTTTCATGGTAAAGTGGCATTATATGGGCACCATATGGCAGTATTATGTAGACTTTATATGGTAGTGTTATACTTGTTCAATTTTGGCACCATTATGTGTTTACCGTATGGTGCAATTATTTAGAAACTGTACAGACGTTTATGTGGTCATTGCACATTACTTAGTACTGATATGTGCTCTTGGTGTAATATAATAATGCTACCATACAGTGATAATATAGTAAAAGCACCAGATTGCAATATTTAAAGGCACTATATGGTAGTATTATGTTTGTACAATGTAGGCACTATCATATGTTTATTGCATGGTGCTATTATAAGACCCTATATGGACTTTTATGTAGGCATGACATGGTACTCCATACATGTTCTCTGTGTACTATTTTGTATAGTATCATTATATAACACCATATGGCACTATTTTGAAGGAGCTATATGTAGTGTTATGTTTTTACAATATAGTACCGTTATATGTTTACAGCAGGATGTAATTTATCTCTACACAATGGTTGCTCTGTTATGTATTCACTGTATGCTATCATGGTGAAGTAGCATTATATATGGGCACCATATAGCAGCATTATGTTAAGTTTATACAAATTTTGTCTTTACTGTATGGTTCTATGATTTAGATACAGTATGGCCTTTTTTGTGAGTGTTGCATGTTAGTTGGTACCCCACAGAGGTTTCCACAGACCTTTGCCTGACTTGGCATGGAAGTGATTGAACATGATCTCTACTGTACTCAAAGTATTGATGTTTGTAATGAAAGTGAAACTCATCCAATCGGAGCCGTCCCTTTAAGACCAATGGAAGCAGCTGCAGTTATGAAATTCCTTTAAAATAAATGAAAGATTTTTGCTAAACAAAATATTTTGTCTGACACATGAATAGCAGACAAAAGGCGCCGGGACCCTGGTGATGACTTGTGTCTATAGGTGGGGGGAGGGGCGACGCTGCCTTCAATCACCACAACAGGCAACATGGGAGAAGATCGTCACGTTATGGATCATGTTTGGCATTATTATGTATTAACTTGCGTGAGTCAGCACAGGGGACTATCATGGTGGTGGTGGATACCACTAATTAAAGGTCCCAAGAAGGCCATAACATGATGAAGAAATGGGGCGTCCAAAGGTGTCAGAAGAGGTCACTCTACATGTACAGTGGTGACCAAACATTTACATTTTTAATAAGTGTGATTCCTCCTGTCGGGCTTGTTGTGATTCCTCCTGTCTGGTGTTGTGATTCCTCCTGTCTGGCTGTTGTGATTCCTCCTGTCTGGTTGTTGTGATTCCTCCGTCTGGCTGTTGTGATTCCTCCTGTCTGTTGTGTGATTTCTTCAGTCTGGTTGTTGTGTTTCCTCCTGTCTGGTTGTTGTGATTCCTCCTGTCTGGTTGTTGTGATTCCTCCTGTCTGGTTGTTGTGATTCCTTTCTGTCTGGCTGTTGTGATTCCTCCTGTCTGGTTGTTGTGATTCCTCCTGTCTGGCTGTTGTGATTCCTTCTGTCTGGTTGTTGTGATTCCTCTGTCTGGCTGTTGTGATTCCTCCTGTCTGTTGTGATTCCTTCTGTAGGTTGTTGTGATTCCTTCTGTCTGGTTGTTGTGATTCCTTCCGTCTGGTTGTTGTGATTCCTCCTGTCTGGTTGTTGTGATTCCTCCTGTCTGGTTGTTGTGATTCCTCCTGTCTGGTGTTGTGATTCCTTCTGTCTGGTTGTTGTGATTCCTCCTGTCTGGTGTTGTGATTCCTTCTGTCTGGTTGTTGTGATTCCTTCCATCTGGCTGTTGGTGATTCCTCCTCTCTGGTATTGTGATTCCTCTCTCTGGCTGTTGTGATTCCTCTCTCTGGCTGTTGCGATTCCTCCTGTCTGGCTGTTGCGATTCCTCCTGTTGGCTGTTGTGATTTCTTCCGTCTGGCTGTTGTGATTTCTTCCGTCTGGCTGTTGTGATTCCTTCCATCTGGTGTTGTGATTCCTTCCGTCTGGCTGTTGTGATTCCTTCCGTCTGGCTGTTGTGATTCCTTCCGTCTGCTTGTGGAGAGTCCTTCCGTCTGCTTGAGCGAGTCCTCCGTCTGCTTGATGGCGAGTCCTTCCGTCTGCTGAGGCGAGTCCTTCCGTCTGCTTGAGGCGAGTCCTTCCGTCTGCTTGAGGCGAGTCCTCGTCTGCTTGAGGCGAGTCCTTCCGTCTGCTTGTGGTGATTCCTCTTGTCTGGTTGTTGCCATTTTTATTGTGATTTTTGTAAACCAGAAGCAAATCGTTTTCAGCTCTAAGGATAACAATTATGTTTGATATTGTTCTATTCCTGTATGTGTTATTTGGCCCAGCAAATGTGGAAAACTGTTTTCCATATTTTGTTACAGGAAGTCTAATTTTGCCTAATTTTTTTGGTGGGGGAGGGGGTGTTTTTTGGTTAAACATGGCAAGACAAAGGCCAAATCTATCACCAGATGTCAGGAAGCTTATTATTCTGAGAGTGAAGTCAGGCAAAAGCCAAAAAGAGGCAGAAATGGAATTCACCTGTTCTCAGAGTCAAGTGTCACATATTTTAAATAAAGAAAAAGAAGTTTGTGGAACAGTTGACAGCTCTAGAAGTGGAACGACCACGGGAAACTTCCTCCAAAGTTGATCACATTATTAAGAAAAAGTCAGAATCTGATGTCCATAATAGTCCTGTACAGATTTCACACGAAATGAATGAAGAATATGGGGTTAAAGTGAGTCACCAAACTGTGGTGCAACGGCTGAGAGCAGGAGAGTGAATGCACGAGATCCAGTCCAGACGCCTTTCATCTCTACAAAGAACTAGAAGGTCCAACTTGAGCTGTCAAAAAACAATGGAAAGAGACCGATTGGTTCAAGGCGGTGTTGTCAGGTGAATCCAAGTTCAATCTGGTGGGTAGTGCTGGCAGCATTATATACAGGAGCATCTCAATGAATTAGAATACCATCAAAAATGTAAATTATTTCAGTAATTCAATACATAAAGTAACACACATCTATTATATAGAGTCATTAAACACAGAGGGATCTATTTTATGTGTTTATTTCTGTTAATGTTGATGATTAATGAAAACCCAAAGGTCATTATCTCAGAAAATTAAAGTCGGGAGGAAGAAGGGTCTGAGAGATAAAATATGTCCTAAAAAGGTATCAGAGGCTTCACCTTGTGTGGTTGTGAGAGTCACAACCACTATAAAAGCAGATCACGGCTGCTGCAGTCCCCAGCGCGGTGCATATAGAGTAGAGAGGATGAAGGGTTAAAAACCACTCGCAAGACCTTAATTTTAACTAATATGCTTTTGAATATAGGTATTATGACTTAAAGAAAACTGACTGTCAAAAGTTTTGCAACAACCAATGAAGGGTTAAAAACCCTTGCAGGATGCCAACTTAATGCACTTTCAATTCATCACCAGGAAAATGGCAACAACTAGACAGCGCCATATAGTATCCACATATTGACAACATAAAGTGAATGCATAGTGATGCCATATAGTACCCACATTTACCACCATGCAATGAAAACATAATAATGCCATTTAGAACCAGCACACCTGAATGGCATCATAATGTGAAGACAAATAGCACCAAATAATAGAACAATAAAGGGAATACATGATGGGAGCAATTTAATACCAGCATAGCATTGAACAAATTATAATAGGGCCATATAGTGCCTAAATAATAGCTTTACATACAACACAAAAGAGCACCATATAGTGGCAGAAAGACCCAGGAACAAGTAACAATTGAAGTGTCAAAACCTCACAGCGGAGGAGACCAGCGATGGGGACGACCCCAGCTGAAAAACGTCAGTCATCACTGCAAAGTATTATCCACAAAAGGTTAAAAATGAATATTTTATTCATGGGAAAGTTACTTTGTCCAATTACTTCAACCCCTAAAATAAGGAGAGTTTGTACTAAACATTACACAGGACATTTCCTTCTTAACCCCTTAGTGACCGCGGTTAATAGAGCCACAGGAAGGGAAACCTGTGATGACGCAGCATATGCGTCCAAGGTAGGGAACGAACTTGTTTTCATGACGCATATGCTGCGTCACGGGTCGGGAAGGGGTTAAACCTGAAATTGTATCTCAGCTATTTCATTTTAGATAAAAAAAAAATAGTGTCCTGCAGAGCTGAAATCACGAAGATCCACAGATCTGTGGACCTCACTGTGCACTGGATGCTGGCGCTATTTGTAAACATTACAATCTGTAATGCAAAAAATGTAAACACAAAGTGATCACAAGATTCCACCATGTCACAGAGTGATCACAATGCTGAGACCTGGCTCTATAACTGGCGCAGTGTCAGTTGGGCAGGTAGTTTTGCTCTTTCACATCTCTGCCCCCAAGAGAAAGCAGAGAATTAAGCACTTTGTCATTAGCTTTGAAGACCCCTGTGGCAGTAAAAGGGTTAAACGTGGGGGTCAAGCAATCATAACTGGTTTTTGGAGAAGGTTGCACTGGAACGTGTAGGACTCGCACCATAACCCACTTCAAAGTGGAGCTCCTGAACCACAAGGCTGCGCCTCCTTTCATCATGGCGGCTGCAGAGCGTGGCCCCCCCCTCCCGTCCACGTGTTCCTGCTCACAATGGAAATCGACTTTGGAAATGTGAACTTGTGGCCTGTTGTGAGGGGCGAGGACACGAGGACGCGTAAATAAAAATGTCACGAGTAAATTGCGGACGGGAAATGTATCAGAGACTTTGCTTTGATCAGGGGAACACAGGACGTGGAGGGATCACTGGCTATTTTTGGCTGGATTCTTGTTTCATCTGCGGGGGGAACGGCCTCACTTTGATCTAAGGGCCATGAATATAATAAAACAGCGAGCCGGGCCAGGGGGTACAAACTTATCCCAAGTACCCCTGTAAACCAAGAGCGCCGCTCGTGGTGCAAACTGCAGCCAAGTGTGAAGAGTATGTCAGGTCAAGTGCGATTCCTGTACAATGTGCTGCACATTGCTGTTCTGTGATCATGTCCTTAGATACACCATAGTGACACAGATGATTAGATGCACAGGATATGGATCACACATCAGGGGTTTTGGTACTCCTATTACACTATCAGTAAAGTAATCATATGCTTCGATACACCAGCTGATCAGTGAGTATCACATTGGACTGGCTCGGATGCCTCTATAACATGTTAAATATGATAAGCTTACATACATTATTTTACATTGTTATACCTAGGTTAGGGCTACACGGCGACAAGTGAAAAATCAAGCAACAAAAACATTTGTGCAACTTCTCTGGGACTAACTGAGACGCGACTATTTTAGCGCTTTAAGTTTGCTGTAACTAAAACAGTTGCATGAGACTTGCATCGAAGTCTATGGCAAGTTTGGCCATCATGGGTGTCCCTTGTCCTTGGAGACCTTTGACGAGTCTGGGACCTGAGGATCACATTTTAAATGTGCATTCTTTTGGTGCTTCAAGGGCTAAGGACTCTTTCCTTACTCATTGTTCTTAGTTAGTCCTGTTTCAGGTGTAGGTTTATTGTGACCACTCCCTTCCACTTTAAATAGTCACATGCCCCATCATTTCGTGCTGGTTATAGAAATCATTTCTATGCTAACCAGCGTGTAAGGAGCAAGTCTCTTTAAGTTGCTGGAGTTGTGATGCTTGCCGCCTTGGTGCTTTGCTGCAAAGTTGAAGTTTGGAGAATATCCTTTTTGTCTATGTCTCTCTGTCTGTCCTCCTTCACCTGTGTCTTATCACTGCAGGGGTGAGACTAGCGTGCTCACCGGTTTTGTACTATCAAGGGTGAGTGGAGGGATAGTGAGTAGTGATGGGCAAACTCGCCGATGTTCGGGTTCAACTAACTCGCCCGAACTTTTTTGAAAGTTCGGATTCGGGTACAAAAGTGGCTCGAACTTGCGTCCAAACCCCGAACTCGGAATGTAAAGTTATGTGATGGGGGCTAGGAGGCTGTAAAAGAAAGAAGATTATACTTATCGGCATCCACCCGATTGTACTTCCGGGGACGCTCATTAACTTCCTGGTTATTCATTACAGAGGAGCCCAACAGCCAATCACAGATGCTAATAATCCTAAATGGACGGTGCTCGTTGATCCGCACACGCTGCAAATAATAAACTGAATCTAAACTATGAACGTGGTTGCTCTCCTGATGGAGCATAGAAGCACTCAGAAACACATTGAGATTAAAGGCAGCATTGTCTTTTACTTCTTGGAGTTTCGTTTCGGTTTATTATTTGCAGTACGCGCAGATCAAGGAGCACCATCCATCCATTTAGGATTATCTCTACAGCCACAGCGTCTGCATGGATGTGGTTCCAGCGGCAGCTGCAATATGTGTATACACCGGTTGTGGTCTCACAACCTCACAAGGTGAGCAGTGACAGCAGCAGATTGCTTATTATTATTCCAAACGGATGAGACACTATTGCACTTGTGTTCCCTTTCTCTTGTTTTAGTTCTTAATCACAGATGCTGTCACAGAGAATTGGCGCACCAAAACCACGATGCGGCTTTTGCCACAGATTTCATGCTCTTTTGATGCAAGTTTGGCACAAAACTGCAGGCATT
Source organism: Allobates femoralis (assembly GCA_033576535.1). Lineage (NCBI taxonomy): Eukaryota > Metazoa > Chordata > Amphibia > Anura > Aromobatidae > Allobates > Allobates femoralis. The sequence continues at coordinate 10,015,623 of JARQOC010000011.1, forward strand.
GTGTTTAATGTGTTCATCTGCATCTCCTGGCCCAAAAAAGCACCAAAACCGCAATATAGTTGAGCCCTTTTTATAAAAATTATTCCTTGAAATAACTTAAAAAAAATGATGTGGGGCTTCACCGTATTTTTGTATGCCAGCCAGGTACCCCAAGCTGCCTATTTTTAACTTGCTGGAAACCGAAAATATAGGGATGCCCCATTTTTTGTTTTTTCATAAAATAATTAAAAAAAATGACATGGGGCTTTGACGTATTTTTGATTTCAAGACAGGTACAACTAGGCAGCTGGAGACTGGAATCCTCAGCGCAGGGTTGCTCAGGCTTTTTGGGGCCTCACCGCTGTGAATTGCAGCCCGCAGCTGCTCCAGGAAATGGTACATTCATAGAGGCACCATTTTCTGACACTGTACCCCTACTTCCCCAGTGGCCCTGGTGTCGTTGTTGGCACGCTGGGTAATAAAGGGGTTAATGCCAGCTTTGTATTGGCTGCTGGCACTTAAATTCATAGTGTAAGCAGTATAAAAACACAACACTGAAATACACATTTAGAAATAAAATAGAAGACAATCCTTTTTCCCATTTTTAATTAACAAAAAAATCCTCCCTCCGACGTAATCCACAGGTAACATCTTCAGATCTGCTGCATATCTCTGTGAGCAGATGCCCATTCTCGTGACAGCATCTGTCATTGGCTGTTGGTCCCCTCTGCAGTGAATATCTAGATAGTAAGTAGACACAGCGGGCCGGCCGGCCGTGGGACACGGTAAGTATAATGCTGATTAATAACTATAAATTTCTTAATTTAAATAAATCTTAATAAATTCTTTATTTTTACAACTCCCCCGCCCCCAAACCCAAACTGTAACACAGACTTCCCAGGAAAGTCGGTGTTCGAGATCTGTGCCTGAACACTAGGTGTTGGGTGCGGACCCCGGACTTTACAGTTCGGGTACGCCCATCACTAATAGTGAGGGATTAGGATAATGACGGCGATGGTGGTGGTGGTTGGGGGGGGTCGGACATGTTTAGGGACATTAGTGAGCTCAGGGTTCAGACACAGGTGACTGTCGGGAGGTGACCCGTCTTCCCTCTCCCTACCACTAGGGCCTTCCTCCCTTTCCATCCCCGTTATCTTTGTGTTGCACTGTGCACCAGACATTCCCTTGTCTGAGCCTGACAGTTGTGCTTACAATTACAACTTGCAGCCAACACATTTGGAAACATTGTCGTAGTGGCAGTGTGTCGCAGATTGCAACACGACATCATAGGAAATCATTAAATGCAATCATGCAATGTGTCGCTGCGATATGAGTGTTATGTGAGACATGTCGCCATGTATTCCTAGTTTTAGATACCTCATTTGGTTAAATACACCTGTTACCTATAGCATATAGTATTTTAAGGTCACTTGTTAACGTGTCATCTTAGATACAGCATTACATATCATAGACTTAAGGGCCCGTCACACGCTACGATATCGTTGAAACGTCACGGGTTTTGAGACGTTCAAACGATGTCATAACGACGTCGTTGCGTGTGACACGTCAATACGACCAGCGATAAGTCGGCTGATCGTTGATCGGAGGTTTATGAACCGGACCATAAATCAGTCGTTGATCGTTCGTTCGATCTGCTGCATCGTCTTGTGTGACACCGTGATAATGATCTCGTTCACTGAAGGATGTAGGCGACCAAACGACCACAAGTATCGTTCACTTGTCGCAGAATCGTTGTTGCGTCGTTCACGATATCAGTAAGTGTGACACCTCACCCGCGATCATTGAGTGTCGTTCAAGCGATCCAGGTCAAGTCGGATCGTTGGTCGGATCACTGAGACATTGAAGCGTGTAACGGGCCCTTAAGACACACCAGCCGATCAGACAATATGAGACATAATGTTCTTGGAAGCATCTACTAAAGTGTCATATATAGTGAGTTATAAACATTACAAGTAATGATGAGTGAGCATTAGCATGCTCAGGTGCTCAGTGCTAGCAACAAGCAGTTGGACGCTCTGACAAGTGCGACTCGAGTACCGAGTATAATGAAAGTCTATGGGAAACAAGCATTTTTCTGGAATGATAATCAACTTTCCCATTGACTTCCATTATACTCAGTACTTGAGTCGCGCTCGTCTGAGCGTTGACCTGTTTGTAACGAGTACTGAGCACCTGAGAATGGTAGTGCACACTCATCACCAATTACAATGTCATATATGATGGATCACGATACCCCGGCGATCAAACAGGATTAGATACATCTATTACAGTCTAATATCCTGTGCCCACGCTGCAGATTTGGTGCAAAAAATTCAGCAATTTAGGTGCAGACATTCCTGCACCGAATACGAATCTTCTTGCAGAAAAATACGCACCCAAAACGCATCGTATTGTTGACGCGATTTTGGTTCATTTTGGATTATTCTTGGTGCGTGGATTGTCCTTGGCATATTTTATAATGAAGTTAATGACTGGAGGGTTGAAAAACAATGTAACAAAAGATCAACAATTTATATGCTGCAAACTTTTCTGCATCCAAAATCTGCACCAAATAGGCAAGGAGAAAAAACACAAGCTGGCACAGCACTTCTGAACTCTCATAGACTGGCTGGCTTCATGATAGACATGCACCAAATACATGTGTGAGCACAAGGACTAATATAGTGCAAACTCAGACATCTGTTACAGTTTTAGCTATATTAAACTTTCGATACATCATAAAAAAATTGTCACACATGATTAAAGGGAATCTGTCAAATCAAAAATCCATATGTAACAGATAATTTTCTAATTCCTCTGGTGAAGCTCTTTCTATTCATGTATTTCTATTATTTATACTCCCTCCCATCCTCTATAAACTGCAAAATAAAACATTCATTCCACCTGTCAATCACAGTGAGTGATCACTTAATTCTCTGCTGCTCACTCCCCAGGGAATGAATATTCATGTAGTGACATCACTGCCCTGATCTCTAAGCAATAACCAAAGTAGTGGAAATCACTCACATGGGGGAAGGGTCTGTATCCTCCTGTGTGTGCAGCTCTCCAGGCACTCACTGCAGAGGAGAAAGAAGGGGGAGGAGGTGTGTGCTCTTAGTAGCTGCACCTCTGATGGCTCTGACAGTATGAGGCATATGTGTAGTGTGTGCTCTGAGATATTTCTTTGTGTTTATATGAACAGTTGATGCAACAATTACATGTATGCAGGAAAACCAAGTTCATAAAAACACATAGATATCTCTCCCAGACAGCACATACTGTAGTGATGTTACTAAAAGAGTTGTAGCACAAAAAACCTACCCTCTCCTCCAGCAGCCTACAGAAGCCTGAGATGTTCAGTGTAACTTCAGCGAGGGGAGGGACAGATAACGGCTTGGATAGTTAAATAACATTTACATACTGTGGACTACTCTACAGTTAAAGTAATGGACCAGACTACTGAAGCAGCCGCCTGCTGGGTGTGAAGATGCTTATAGCAAGAGAACTACACAGGATACAGTAATGATTTTTACATCTTCTGAAAGGTCTGCCCGAGCACTATTCAAGGGTACTATTAGTATCATACTGAAAAATGACCTGACAGAGGCCCTTTAAAATCACCTGTTAAAAGTAGTCTGGCCAAACTGACAGCATAATCCAAGACCATAGCCTGGCAGGCGACAAAGTCCCTTAAAACAATAACTCACGCATTCAGCGCTCTATTCACTGTCTCTGCACTGCAGAAACGGAAATTTAATCATATATGTTAACTGGGGTGTGGCCAAGAGGTTCAGGGCGCCATTCTGCTCCGCCCCCTTCACTTGTGATTGACAACATTAGCTTGCCTGGGGCGAGCACTGTCTGTAGTGAGAACTCAGGCAAGTAACTGATGTCAATCACCAGCAATGGGGGAGGGATGGAGAATGCAAAGCAAGTAGGCGGGATGGTGCACTGACTCTTAGCCCCGCCCAGAGTGCTGGAGCCACCTAATTAGCATATGTGATTCACTCCAGTATTTGCAGAACAGAGGTAGCGAATAAAACCGTCTCCCACAATCTTTGTAGCAGAGTTTGGCTGTTCCTCAGGATTAAATCCTCCTACACAGCTGTTATTGTTTCAGTTAATCACAGTGTTTGGACCGATATATGAAAATGATGATCATTATCACCTGTCTGATATCATTTGTTACTTATACACCTGATTATAATCCTCCACAATCCAGGATGACTTTGTGCAATTCTACCTGGAGGAATAGATGCTTTGCCGCTGTTTTGGAGGTGACCCCAGATATTGATGGATGGAGATTTCTCTTTTATTCCTTTACTTTATTTTCATCAATTTGCAAAATTCTAACTATTGATTCTATTTTTTGACACTTTTATTTTTTCAGCATTTTTACTTTGCAGCTTTTTTTTCTCACTCCTGGCTAAAACCTTTTACAGTAAAATAAATTGTAAGCTGAGATGCACCTGATACTTTTACATATTACATTGAGATGCAGCTGACCAGACAATATCACATATACACAGTGGCGTAACGATCACGGTCACAGGGGTTGCGACTGTGACGAGGCCCGGACCTTTAAGGGGTCAGCGCCGCCAGCCGCGCCCTGCGCTAGTCAATTGCAGTGCCGGGTTCAAATGGATGTGCATCTCCGAGGACACACATCCATGTGACAGCAAGGAAGCACAGGCCGCTATAGGGCCTGTGTGTCAGGGAGAGGAGGGAAGCCACCTACTTCCCCTTGCTGCTCCTGCCCCTCCTCTCCTCTGATCGGCCAGCTTCCCACCTGCGTTCCACTGTGGACCGACTGGTGCCGCCTCCTCCCACTTCCTGCTTTATGCAATGTACAGTGGAGCGCAGGCTTGCACCTCCTCCTCCTTCTCCTGAGTCTTGAATCTTTAAAGGAGACCGCCGGAGCAGCGATGGAACCAGGAGAGGTAAGTACAAAATGTTTTTTTTTTTAATAAGTGAGTGCACTATGGCCAGAGAATTATGGGGGGGTTCATATATAAGGCTACATATTATAATGCTGCACTATATGGAGAGATATGGGCTGCACATAATAAGTCTGCACTATATGGAAAGATATAAGGCTGCATATACAGTATGATACTGCACTGTATGGAGAAATATAAGGCTGCATATATAATACTGCACTATATGGGAGATATAAGGCTGCATATATAATACTGCACTGTATGGAGAGATATGAGGCTGCACTAAATGGAAAGATATAATACTGCATATACAGTATAATATTGCACTGTCAGATATAAGGCTGCATATATAATACTGCACTATATGGAAATATACTGTATGTGGCTGCACATAAGGCTGACTATATGGAAAGATATAAGGCTGCATATATAATAGTGCATTATATGGAGTGATATGAGGCTGCATATTTATGGCTGCACTATATGGAGTTTTGAGGCTGCACTATATGGAAAGTTATGAGCCTGCACTATATGGTAGGTTTTGAGGCTGCATCATATGGAGAGTTTTGAGGCTGTATTATACTATATGGAGAGTGTTGAGGCTGCACTATATGGAAAGTTTTGAGGCTGCACTATATGGAGAGCAATGAGGCTGTATTATGCTATATGGAGGGCTATGAGGCTGTATTATACTATATGGAGAGGCTGCATTATACTATATGGAGATGCTATTAGGCTGTATTATACTATATGGAGAGGATATGAGGCTGTGTTATACTATATGGAAAGGCTATGAGGCTGTATTATGCTATAAGGAGAGGCTATGAGGCTGTATTATACTATATGGAGAGGATATGAGGCTGCATGATGCTATAAGGCTGTATTATGATATATGGAGGGATGTGAGGCTGCATTATATTATATGGAGGATAATGGGGGTTCATTATAATAATTGGATGACTATTCGGGCTACCCTATGAATGGAGGACTATGGGATGCATTATAATACATAGAGGACTATGGGGGTACATTGTAATATATGGAGGAATATGGGGATGCATTATAATAATTGGACAACTATGGTCATGGGAGGAGGCGGCCCATATAAACTAGGATGGGGGACATATATACCACGATAAGGGCCATATTCCAGGAGGAGGACCATATATAGCAGGATGAGGGAAATTAATACATAATAAAGGAGGAGAGGGGTCAATTTGTGAGTATTTAAAGGTTTTAGCACGTTACATGAGGCCCATACATTTCATCAACATGCGGGGGGGAACACCCAGGCGAAAATTTTGTACCAGGGCCCGTCAGACTCTGGTTATGCCAGTAACATTTCACAAGGTTAGATACACCAATCACAGTATCAGATATGATAGATTTAGATATATTGGTTGTTCAGGCAATATTACATACAGGTTTAGATACATCACTTACAATTTCACCCAAGAAAGGCTTAGATAGAGGTGATTAATAGACTATCACACCTGAAGGCTTGGATACACTGGATCAGTAGACAGTTTCACATATGAAGGCCTAAAAGATAGACTGGATTATTATATAGTATCACATATGAAGGCTTGGATACAGTGGATTAGTATATGGTATCACACAAAGGCTTAGATACACTGGATCAGTAGACAGTATCACATATGAAGGCCTAAAAGATAGACTGGATTATTATATGGTATCACATATGAAGGCTTGGATACAGTGGATTAGTATATGGTATCACACATAAAGGCTTAGATACACTGGATCAGTAGACAGTATCACATATGAAGGCCTAAAAGATAGACTGGATTATTATATGGTATCACATATGAAGGCTTGGATACCGTGGATTAGTATATGGTATCACACATAAAGGCTTAGATACACTGGATCAATAGATTTTATACCTCTTGATGGGTTGGATACACTGGATCAGTACACAGTATCTCACATGAAATACATGGATACACTGGATCAGTATATAGTAGCACACATGAAGGCTTAGATAAACTGGATCATTAGAAAGTATCACACATGAAGGCTTGGATACACTGGGTCAGTAGATTTCATCACATATGATGGCTTGGACACATTTAATCAGTACACAGTAACTCCTATGAAATATTTGGATACACTGGATAAGTAGATAGCAGCACACATGAAGGCTTGGATACACTGCATCAGTAGAAAGTATCACATATGAAATGCTTGGATACACTGGATCAGTAGACTATCACTTATGAAGTCTAAAGGTACCGTCACACGCGACAATATTGCTAGCAATGTCACTGGCAATTTGCTGGTTGTGAAATCATGGACACATTGTTACAGTTGTACACAGCAACAAAGTAGAACAATGTGTCCATGATTTCACTGCAACCAGCAAATTGCCAGTGACATTACCTAAGCAATATTGCCGCGTGTGAAGGTACCTTCAGATACACTTGATGAGTAGACTATATCACATATGAAGGCATGGATACACTGGATTAGTATATGGTATCACACATGAAGGCTTAGATGCACTGAGTCAGTAGATTTTATCCCTCATGATGGCTTGGATACCATGGAGCACTGCACAGTATCTCACAAAAATACTTGGATACGCTGAATCAGTAGATAGTTGAAGACATGAAGGTTTGGATAGATACACTGGATTAGTATATGGTATCACACATGAAGGCTTAGATACACTGGGTCAGTAAATTTTATCACCCATGATGGCTTGGACACACTAGAGTAGTACACAGTATCTCACATGAAATACACTGGATACACTGGATCAGTAGACTATCACTTATGAAGTCTTAGATACACTGATCAGTAGACGGCATCACATATGAAGGCTTGAATACGCTGGATCAGTACACTTTATAACTCATGAAGGCTTAGATACACTGGGTCAGTAGACAGTATCACTCCACCAATCTGCCTAGTGTTGGCAGTTTAGAGACACTTTGGTCTCGTCTGTTTCCCCGATCCAGTGGTAAATGCCTATTCTGGGGGGCAGAGTCTGAACAGACAGACCACAAGTTTGCTGGGACAATAATCAGGCCAGTTGTCATATCTATGGCCCAGTAATACAGGAGCCTGGGAATACGGGGTGACGGGGTTTTGACACCCAGATTAGTTGTCACCTATTACCCAATGGCTGCTGCGAAATATCCAACGGGGCCCCCAATTATTACAACTCTTTATTAGCATTAGCATTTTTCTATATAGACCAAAGGGACTTTTGGGGCCCCCTAGGCTCCAGGGCCCGGGTGCGATTGCAGCCCCTGCACCTGCTGTAGTTACGCCCCTGGCTGGACACAATATAACGTTTGAACAGTAGAGGACGACGCCTGTATGTGACGCGCGTTGCGTTCAGGTCACTCGCTGACATCATTACCGCTAATGCTGCCATTCTGTGTTATTTTGGGGAAATATTTGAGTGATTTTTCACCATCAGTCACAGAGAAGCTGTAAAGTATGTGAAGTATGGCATCATTCCCGGCCACTGTCCGGGGGGCACATCTCTACTGTCTTTTTTCCTGGCACCTGCATCTTTTCACCATAACGTGTCGAACATCCGTCAATCCGAGAATCCCGTCTGAAAGAGACATAATTATTTTAATGGCGCAGAGGCAGCACTCGAGGAGAACACACCTTGGGGCTTGTGTAGATAAAAGCCAGAGATGTCTGCACAATGTCAGGCAGGGACAGGTAAAGCTGCAGGATTGATAGGAGATTGACTAAACATTCCAGGTAAGTAGGAGCTAAGCTCACGGACGGTGAGATAAAGACACGACGCGTTTCATGTGACCTCATTCAGGTCCCTGTATCTCCTCATTTGTTCAGCCATCAATAGTGACTGGTACACAATGGCTCGATTCTTACCACCAGGTGTTTGCGTTTAACACTGTCAGGTGAGACGGGCGTGCTTACCGCCATGGCCTGTCAATCCCCCGCCGCTATATAAACTCATAAATGGGGCAGTGCTGTATACATAACTCGCTTCTTTCTTTTTCCAGATCACTGACCAATGAGATTCTGGGCCTGAAGATCCCGCCAGAGCCGGTGCTGAACGCCAATACCGTGTGCCTGACGTTACCGGGCTTGACCCGGCGACAGATGGACGTCTGCATGCGGCATCCGGACGTGGCGGCGTCGGCCATACAAGGGATACAGATCGCCATCCACGAATGCCAGCACCAGTTTCGGGATCACCGATGGAATTGCTCGAGCCTGGAGACCAAGAATAAGATCCCGTATGAGAGCGCCGTGTTCAGCAGAGGTGAGCGCAACGCGGCCAACTGTAGCGAAACGCCAGATTACGTCCTTCTACTCTGTCCCAGTGTTGAGCACCAAAATCTTGGGTGACATAGTTAGTTTGTAACTCAACAGAAGGTGGAGTTTCCTCCAAGGTGGGAAAACCTAAAAGATTAATGCAATATATGGACAGTATGTTGATTGCTGTATGCATCTTGCAGAATGATCAATGCAATATACAGAATGCCCATTCATTTCTGTAGGCATCTTACAGAGTGATCAATGCTATATGCGGACATCCCATTGATTGATATAGGCATCATACAATGCTTGGTTTTCCCAGTTAGGGTGCTGTAGCGAAACTGAACGCTGGCCGCCAGCTTCTTCCACAAATGTATGGGTCACCTAAAGTAGCTTAATAACATAGAAAAACATGGATGTTTTATTCCAGAATTAGCGCCACACCTGTTCATGTCTAATATTGCAGCCTGGCTGTTTTGTAATACCGCACGCAGCCTACCGATATGTGTGGTGCTGTTTATGGCAGCAAGTAAGTAGCCATTTTCTAGCCATGGACAACCCCTTTAAACTGTTAAAGACAAAGCTTGTGATTAAGGGCCCTTAGAAAGGTGAGGGCTGTAAAAGTCGGGTCTTGGCTACAGGTGGTGCAGAGATTGCAGTTGCCTCCAGACTCCTATCAGTCTCATGCACAGCACATGGTAGGGTCTTGGTGCAGATTTTGCACCGGGGTCCTGGTTTTATTCATGGCTGGATATAGGACCAGGTGAGGGGCTCAGGACATTCTTGTGTAGCGGACGGGACGATCAGTTATGGCAATGGTCAGCGACCCCCAGTCACTAGTGACAGCACATCTATGTCTGCAGCGTCTGAAGGGCCGATCCAGCAAATCTGATGTCTGTCCTCCAATAAAGCGCACAATGCACCTTCATGTAATTGACCTCTTCTCTTGCCCATATACAGCTCAGCCTTCTCTATATTAGCAGCTCGCGCTGGATATTACTTTTTGGCGTCTCGACTTTCAGACAAATTGTTACTTTTCTTATGTCTTTTTTACAGACCCTTTTTTCCGCTTACAATGAGGCTCCGACATGGAACGTTTTACCCTTTTGCAGACTCAAGGATTGTATTATGTCGTGGTGTGAAGCCTAAGGCTGCCTTCACACCACGGTTTTTTGGATTCGGGGCTGTCCGGTGTGAACCGGACACCCCCGGATTCGATTCCGGCCCCACAGTAACCCTATGGGGCCGGAATACGCCGGATGAATGTATTTTGGCATCCAGTTTTTGGATGTCCGGGAGAATCCGGAAGGAATCTGATTTTTCTCCCGGACACAAAATCGGAGCATGCAGTATTTTTGTGTCCGGGGAGAAAAATCGCCCCAAATCGGATCCTCCCGGATCCGGGGCAATCCGGCGCTCCCTAACATGGGAGCCTATGGGGTCGGATTGCCCGACCTGGGAGGATCCAGGAACCGGACACTTGCGGCTGCACGCCGCTGTAATGTCAGGACCACGGCTAGCTCCCTGCAAGCCGCGGTCCTAAATTATCAGCGGCAGCTGCGTCCGGCTGCACACCGGACCGGAGGGCATATTTCGGATCTTGCCGTGGTGTGAAGCCGGCCTTACATAGGCGCACCCAAGGGGGGGGACCTACGTGTCTGGACCCCCCCCTTTGGACAGCCCTGAGAAGTGGTGCAGTACACAAGGAGCTGGGCCCCTATGTCAGGAGACAGGAACAATTACACAGCACCCAAGGGCCCACAAAAGAGGCTGCTTTTAGGGGGGCTTCGCTCCCTCAAACCACCCCACCGGGGGCTTTGCCCCTCGGAACCCCGCTGGGGGGTGACACCCCCTTTCAGGGCCGGTGTGTGTTTCTTGGACCCCTACCTTGGGAAATTTCTGGGTGCGCCACTGCGGCCTTATATTTGTAAAACAACTTTTATGGAGTCGGCAAAAGAGTAAAACGTTTCACGTCGGAGCCTTATTGTAAGCGGAAAAAAGGGTCTGTAAAAAAGACATAAGAAAAGTAACAATTTGTCTGAAAGTTGAGACACCAAAAAGTAATATTTGCATATTTGCTCTGCGGTTCTGTGTGCTGATCCGGTCCGGGGCTGTCAGGTTCATCCCTGACAGCCCCGGACGGATCTTGCCATTTGGTGGCTTTGTTTTCTGCAGTTTATAATACATTGACTTCTATGCTCATACACAGCAGCCAATCTTAACAAGCAGAGTTGCAGTGTAAAGCATAGGGGCCATAAACTCCAATAGACAATGGAAGGAGACTGGTGGCACTGATGGCAAAGCAATGATCATCCAAACATGGGGAATCATGTATGATGTGTGAAACTGATGAGTCTCATCCAAGGATGGATCATGAATGTTTGATCGGAGGGGGTCTGATCTGCAAGATAAAGAGTCTTTAATAGAGACGGTCTTTTCAAATGAGCCAAAAAGAACTACTTTGACCCCCACCAGGCTCCAGGACTCTGATGCTATGAAATATGTACCAAATCAATAGTGCTGTGAGAGTACAGATCACCTTGATTTTGTCTTGGAAACAAGGCTGGCGTTATGGGGGAAAGGGCAGACTGGGCAGGTGCCCAGAGCCCCCATGGCATGGAGGGGCCCCCGGCTTGTCCCCAATAATCTTCGCTCTAAGGCAGTGAAATTCCCACTTTAGGATGGGATTTACAGTTTCCACCCTTTATTCAGCCTGTGAAAGTCCTGATTTTCCAGAATTGTGTCTGACATCCCCAGCAAAAGTTGTACAGTTGACAATGATGCAATACCTTCATGAGATGGAAATATTGCTTTAAATGTGTCCTCTGACATTAGGTAGCATTTGCCTTTAAAAACAACATCCGTAATTCCCCTAACATGGGATTAGTGGAGATGGAGCGCGGATCTGCAGAGGGGGTCAGCGGAGGAGAGGCACAGAGGTGTGAACAGAGACACCGTTCGGCTTTATCCGCGTGCTCACACTTAGCGGCAGATAGATGCCGGGGCGTCCTCGGTAATGGCTGTCTGCTCCTCTGGGGACGACGACTTCTGTACAAAATGTGCCGGTGAGGTCATCAGCCCAAATCAGAAGTGACAAGGTCTCGTCAATATTTAATCCCGTTTTCCCACTTCTCACCATCAGCCCAGCGGTGCGTGTGGCCGCTGCTGAATAATTTGTAGCTCGGATATTTATACACACAGAAGAAAGTAAATCCTCAGCGCTCCGAGCGTGAGATCACAGACGTAGAAGCCGGGACGCCGACGTAGAAGCAGGGACGCCGACGTAGAAGCCGGGACGCCGACGTAGAAGCCGGGACGCCAAAGTAGAAGCTGGGACGCCAAAGTAGAAGCCGGGACGTCGATGTGGAAGCCGGGACGCTGAAGTAGAAGCCGGGACGCCGAAATAGAAGCCGGGACGCCGACGTATAAGCCAGCACGCCGACGTAGAAGCCGGGACGCCGAAGTAGAAGCCGGGATGCCGAAGTAGAAGCCGGGACGTCGATGTGGAAGCCGGGACGCCGACGTAGAAGCCGGGACGCCGACGTAGAAGCTGGGACGCCGACGTAGAAGCCGGGATGCTGAAGTAGAAGCCGGGACGTCGATGTGGAAGCCGGGACGCCGACGTAGAAGCCGGGATGCCGACGTATAAGCCAGCACGCCGACGTAGAAGCCGGGACACTGAAATAGAAGCCGGGATGCCGAAGTAGAAGCCGGGATGCCGACGTGGAAGCCGGGATGCCGACGTAGAAGCCGGGACACCGACGTAGAAGCTGGGACGCCGAAGTAGAAGCCAGGACGCCGACGTAGAAGCCGGGACACCGACGTAGAAGCTGGGACGCCGACGTAGAAGCCGGGACGCCGACGTAGAAGCCGGGACGCCGACGTAGAAGCCGGGACGCCGACGTAGAAGCTGGGATGTCGACGTATAAGCCAGGACGCCGAAGTAGAAGCCAGCACGGAGAAGTAGAAGCCAGGACGCCGATGTAGAAGCCGGGACGCCGACGTAGAAGCCGGGACGCCGATGTAGAAGCCGGGACGCCGACTTGCCACAAATTCCAGGACAGTCCGGAAACAGTGGTCACTTATTTTGCACAAAAAAGTGAGAGCCTGTGATATTTTTTAAACTTTTACTGATTAATTTGACCGTAGTTCTCCTCGTTTTCCAGTTCACTGTGATCACATCTGATGTCTCCATATCAGAATTTATGGGCCGTAGAACATCATTATGGTTTTTCCAAGAAAAATATTGTCTGTTCATGATTTTTTGATAAGACGTCAAGAAAAAATAAGAAGACATGTTTGCGACTCTGCGTAGAGCCGAGCTCTCGATCCCTTGGTGATGGCCGACTCCTCGACAAACTACTCGATCCATCTCCAAAAAAGTGGCATTAAAATGCAACGTCCATCAGCAGAGCAGCGTCCCGGGACAAAGTAAGTATTGCTGCCCACAGAGAGAGAGAAATAATCCACCATTGCCCAGTTATGTATTCAGAATGTGTGGCACCCCTGCAGTCTGGTCGCCACAGTGGTATTTGAAGTAATCGGTAATAATGCCACATCTGAGGAAAATTGAGGTGCCCTATGTTGGACTCTGGAAGCATTCACACACTGCCTGAACTCTAACCAGAGGGCTGGGCACAAGAGGCCTGTTTGGGGCTGTGAGAGACTCTGGTTGGAGGAGGGGTTAGGTGTAGCGGGTAGTAGGGAGGGGTGGAAAAGGAGAGTCAGTCTGTGTCAGGCCGTGAAGCCGACAAGATGAAAAGCCTCAAGCAGGACACCAGGTCCTAGGTGGTCAGGGATTTCAGATCCTGGCCGCATAAACTGGAGGCTGCTGAGTTTCAAGCTCAGTAGCCACACTACGTGGGACTGTCCCGGGCACAGCAACAAAGGACTAGAGAGCCAGGAGGGTCTTGTGCTCAGAGTCCGCATTGCTTGCCAGGTCGCAAGTCATCCACAAGAGAGCTGAGGAGGAACAGGATAGCTATAGGCACCTACAACCTCATCCTAAGGAGAAGTCAGCTGGTACGCCAAATACCCATCCGGCAAAGCAGATCCTAATTCTTCTCAGAGTGGCCAGACGCAAAGACCCAGAGAATGAGTACCCTGGACTCGCTACTGAACTGCAAGTAAAAGGTAAAAAACTAAGAGACCGTCTCCGTGCCTTCATCCTGTTGCATCCCTGCACCTCTGCACTTCTCACTACCACCATCATCTCCACTACAACCTTTCATCATCATCACCTTCATCATACTACACCCCAGGGGTCTGCCCTGGCTGGGGAGGGTACAACACCTACACCCTGAGAATACTTATATGCAGCACCGGCCATCCCTGGCTGGACACCTGAGCTGGCATCATGAACTTTTTAACCTTTCATCCCTTTAAATACCCTTTTTGCTAAGAGTTGTGTTTCGGGTCGATCACTCCTGCGTCCCTCCACCTGCACTGATTTCCAATGTATTGAGTGATACCATCTTGACTGGTCAGATTGCTTTCTCTGGTTCTCCCAACAGTCTTGAGAATGAAGGACAGGGCTCTTCTGAAAGGAACAGAGGTCGGCCATAAACAGCTCTGCTCCATTTATTGTCTAAGGGACTGCTGAAAAGAGAGCGCTGTACTGGGCAATCTCCGGATGTCCTAAAGACAATTAATCAGCATGGTGTTTCAGCTCGACTCTAATTGGAGTCTCATAGACAATGGATGGTGTTTGTGCTCTTGCTCCAGTCCAATCAGATTCCCATAGACAATGGATGGAGCGATGGTGCTTGCCCTCCACTCCAATCAGAGTCCCACAGACAATGGATGGAGTGATGGTGCCTGTGCTCGTGCTCCACTCCAATCAGAGCCCTATAGACAATAGATGGAGCGATGGTGCTTGCCCTCCACTCCAATCAGAGTCCCACAGACAATGGATGGAGCGATGGTGCCTGTGCTCATGCTCCACTCCAATCAGAGCCCTATAGACAATGGATGGAGCGATGGTGCTTGTGCTCGTGCTCCACTCCAATTAGAGCCCTATAGACAATGGAAGGAGCGATGATGCTTGTGCTCGTGCTCCACTCCAATTAGAGCCCTATAGACAATGGAAGGAGCGATGGTGCCAGTGCTCGTGCTCCACTCCAATCAGAGTCCCATAGACAATGGATGGAGTGATGGTGCTTGTGCTCGTGCTCCACTCCAATCAGAGCCCTATAGACAATGGAAGGAGCGATGGTGCCAGTGCTCGTGCTCCACTCCAATCAGAGTCCCATAGACAATGGATGGAGCGATGGGGCTTGTGCTCATGCTCCACTCCAATCAGAGTCCCATAGACAATGGATGGAGTGATGGTGCTTGTGCTCGTGCTCCACTCCAATCAGAGCCCTATAGACAATAGATGGAGCGATGGTGCTTGTGCTCATACTCCACTCCAATCAGAGCCCTATAGACAATGGATGGAGCGATGGTGCTTGTGCTCGTGCTCCACTCCAATCAGAGCCCTATAGACAATGGATGGAGCGATGGTGCTTGTGCTCGTGCTCCACTCCAATCAGAGCCCTATAGACAATGGATGGAGCGATGGTGCCTGTGCTCATGCTCCACTCCAATCAGAGCCCTATAGACAATGGATGGAGTGATGGTGCCTGTGCTCGTGCTCCACTCCAATCAGAGCCCTATAGACAATAGATGGAGCGATGGTGCTTGCCCTCCACTCCAATCAGAGTCCCACAGACAATGGATGGAGCGATGGTGCCTGTGCTCATGCTCCACTCCAATCAGAGCCCTATAGACAATGGATGGAGCGATGGTGCTTGTGCTCGTGCTCCACTCCAATTAGAGCCCTATAGACAATGGAAGGAGCGATGATGCTTGTGCTCGTGCTCCACTCCAATTAGAGCCCTATAGACAATGGAAGGAGCGATGGTGCCAGTGCTCGTGCTCCACTCCAATCAGAGTCCCATAGACAATGGATGGAGTGATGGTGCTTGTGCTCGTGCTCCACTCCAATCAGAGCCCTATAGACAATGGAAGGAGCGATGGTGCCAGTGCTCGTGCTCCACTCCAATCAGAGTCCCATAGACAATGGATGGAGCGATGGGGCTTGTGCTCATGCTCCACTCCAATCAGAGTCCCATAGACAATGGATGGAGTGATGGTGCTTGTGCTCGTGCTCCACTCCAATCAGAGCCCTATAGACAATAGATGGAGCGATGGTGCTTGTGCTCATACTCCACTCCAATCAGAGCCCTATAGACAATGGATGGAGCGATGGTGCTTGTGCTCGTGCTCCACTCCAATCAGAGCCCTATAGACAATGGATGGAGCGATGGTGCCTGTGCTCATGCTCCACTCCAATCAGAGCCCTATAGACAATGGATGGAGCGATGGTGCCTGTGCTCATGCTCCACTCCAATTAGAGCCCTATAGACAATGGAAGGAGCGATAATGGGAAAAAACTTCAAAACCATATCATGCCACAGCAATTTAATCAATTTCATGGTTACACATCCACTATGAGGGCACGTTTTGAAGGACTATATAGGAAACACTCCATCAATCTACAAAATAAGTGCAAGCACTAGGGAGTTGATGTTTCATAAATTAACACTTTATTGAACATATAAAGCAACAGACAATACACCGTTAAAAAATGAAGTGTTTTTGTGGATGAATCCAGATATGAACCACATAGAGGGTGTTTGCACTCTCAGGGTAACACAGTATTGCACTTTATAATACCAAATGGTTAGTCTTGTTCATTGTTATGGGGGAATCAGTGGTGACACAATCACTCAATCACTGGTTTTACTCACCCATAATGTTTGTGCTGTTCCCTGGTCCAGTCAGTGCCCTCAGTTGTGGCCCCCCCTACGACCGTTTCGCAAGACTTTCTCAAGGGGTTTCTTTGTGATGGTGCCTGTGCTCATGCTCCACTCCAATTAGAGCCCTATAGACAATGGAAGGAGCGATAGTGCTTGTGCTCATGCTCCACTCCAATTAGAGTCCCATAGACAATGGTTGGAGCGATGGTGCTTGTGCTCGTGCTCCACTCCAATCAGAGCCCTATAGACAATGGAAGGAGCGATGGTGCTTGTGCTCGTGCTCCACTCCAATCAGAGTCCCATAGACAATGGATGGAGTGATGGTGCTTGTGCTCCACTCCAATCAGAGCCCTATAGACAATAGATGGAGCGATGGTGCTTGTGCTCATGCTCCACTCCAATCAGAGCCCTATAGACAATGGTTGGAGCGATGGTGCTTGTGCTCGTGCTCTACTCCAATCAGAGCCCTATAGACAATGGAAGGAGCGATGGTGCTTGTGCTCGTGCTCCACTCCAATCAGAGCCCTATAGAAAATGGATGGAGCGATGGTGCTTGTGCTCGTGCTCCACTCCAATCAGAGCCCTATAGACAATGGATGGAGCGATGGTGCTTGTGCTCGTGCTCCACTCCAATCAGAGCCCTATAGACAATAGATGGAGCGATGGAGTGGAGCACGAGCACAAGCACCATCGCTCCATCCATTGTCTATAGGGCTCTGATTGGAGTTGAGCACGAGCACAAGCACCAATCAGAGCCCTATAGACAATGGTTGGAGACGGTGGTGCCTGTGCTCGACAAGCCTCTTCTAGGTGATTATTGGCGTTCCAAGTCGTTGCCGCCCCAACAATCGGTAACTTATTCCAACTACTTGGGAAACAATGCTTTTATGTCCATCTCTATACTCCAACATGGGAGCAGATTTGCTTTAACCCTTTGTTGCTTATAGCAAGCAATCAGCTTCCATTTACTAATTGCTCTGTGCTGTAAAGACTGTTCTGATACATGTTCCCCCGATCCGGCATAATATGGGATGTGCTACCCCCGGACGTGACTGTGGGACACGAATCTGCAGAAATTCCACAATCTCATGTTCTTTACACACCGGGGTTATTTTTTTGCAGGAGACATAAGGTGTTTGGATGAATTGCGACAAGTTGGGATATGTGGTTGGTTTTCAGCCGAGGCAGGTTCACCCTCAGTTTAGGTGGAGTTTGGATGTTGGAGAGGGCGGTGGGGGGGGTTATGTGTTGGTTGGATAGGGGAGACATGTCCGGGCCGGTCCCGCGGAGAAGCACGAGGAAGGACGGCATTGGCTCTCGCTCCAATCACTTTGCACAGGGAGGTTGGTAAACAGTTGAGTCGATAAAGAGGATTAATGTAAAGAATGTATCGTAAGGAGCCGCCAAAGCCGACGAGAAAAAAAAACACGTCCTGAGACGAGAGGAGCGACCACCGGAGACTACAACGCTCCAGAATCACAAACACCCATCCAACATGGAGGAGCGCTGGAGACGATCTGCTCCAACACGACGACGCCTGATAACATCTAGCACCCGGCCTGCAGCTGCACATCTGAGGGCTGCTGACAGCTGTTAATATAATGTCAAAGAATTCACAGGGAAACTTATTAACACCTCGGGCTCATTCACTAATTAAACCGTTTACAGAAATCCCGACCCGTTATTAGCTCTCTCGACCTGTAATAACCATCATCTCGATGGAAGAAAGAGGGGAAAAGGTTCAATGCAAAAATGGCACAAATTGTGCTAGAACCATGCATGTGCCGAAACGCGTCGGGGGGTAACTCTGTGGTCACCTTGTCCATGAACATGGGGCGGACACTGCTTCATTCTGATGCGCCATTTCTGAGCCCCTGGTGGGATCCTAGTATTCCCGTCCAGATCTGCGCTCCTCTCCATTAGAAGGGAGCGATGCTGACCATGTTATGACCCCGAGGAGCGGATATGACTCGCAGGTATCGTGCACAACAGGGATGTGGAGTCGGAGTCGAATGCTTGGCTTACTGACTCCTCGATAACATCATTAGCACCTCTTAGGGGATAGTGAGCATCTCTGGATAACCCCTTTAAAAGTGGGGGAAAAGTAAGTAAAACATTGCCGCCAAGGGTGTCCATATACTTTGGGGTTAATGCTTGGACTGCAATATTTGCTGTTGTCAGGTTAATGTATGAATTTACCCATTAAAAGGGTTTTCTGCTTTCGGAAAAGTCTTGTTCCCCATCTGCACTAAACTTTTCTTTCCCCTCCCGGGGTCCAGCGATGAGATCAGTGATTGGGTCAATGGGATATCAGCTCTGCAGCCATTAACAGACGCCGGGAGACAACACTGGACCTGGGGAGGGGGAGGAAACACAGTGGTTAAAAGCACACAACAGCCAGGGGACAAGTGTTTCCAAAACTGGAATACCCCTTTAAGGCTGCCATACACACCTCTATAACGTCAGCAGGACCAGGAAACCTATTAATGTGCATTGTAGGGTCGAAATTCATTCAGCAGAATGTGAGAAAATGGATCGGGCAAGTTGAAATTCAATATTGCCCCAACCTCAGAGGAGCGAAGACGCCCCTGTCAGTGGTGTATACCACTCTTTCCACTAGAGACACATGCACACCCAGTAAGCTGAGCATGCACGCATATGGGATATGGGAGGAAAAAGGGTCGGCTGACCAAACTGCAGCTGTAGTGGTGCAAGTACAATAGGTGCAGGGGTAGCACCCGGGCCCTGGAGCCTAGGGGGCCCCAAAAGTCCTTTTGACCCATAGAAAAATTCTAATACTATTAAAGATTTGCAATATTTGGGGCCCCATTGGAACTTTCGCATCGGGGCCCATGAGCTTCAACTTATGCCACTGGATTTAGGGTTATAACATGTCCAGCCTTTGACTTCTATGGCTTCTACCATTACGGTCTGACAGATGAGGATCCTATGTTAAGAACGGGGCCCATTAACACCTCCTGGAATGGAGAAGTGACCGTCGCTCTTTGTATAAAAGATCCCAAATTTGCCATATTCAGGACTCCCTGTAGAAATGAATGAAGGCACATGTGTGGCCCCTCACGTGTGGCCCCCTGGTTCCAGTAGGACCCCGGCGGTGACTTTGCTGTAAATGTACAGGATTTTACAATCCCCTTAATGGCAGGTGTCTTCTGAGAGCAGAATTCCTGGCTCAGAATGTGGCTGCTTCAATTCTTCACCATTGTCAATTTCTCCGCTTGCTGTCAGTGAATGGAAACGTAGATCCTCAACCTGAAAGCCTGTACAGATTTAATGCTTGATAGAGCTGGAGGGTTTGCTACAATTGCATCCAGTTTACACCTGTCCCTTCTTTCTTCTCCAGGCTTCAGGGAAAGCGCCTACGCTTACGCCATCGCTGCGGCCGGAGTGGTGCACGCCGTCTCCAATGCTTGTTCGATGGGAAAACTGAAATCGTGCGGCTGCGACGAGAAGAGGAGAGGAGACGAGGAGGCCTTCAGAGCCAAACTCCACAGACTGCAGATGGAAGCAATGAACCGAGGGAAGGGCATGGTACACGGGGTGATGGAGAACATTCCAGCAGAGGCACCCGGACCCCAGGACTCGTGGGAGTGGGGCGGCTGCAGTCCGGATGTGGAGTATGGAGAACGCTTCTCCAGGGAGTTCTTGGATTCTCGGGAGCTGTACAGAGACATTCATGCCCGAATGAGGCTGCACAACAACAGGGTGGGCCGGCAGGTGAGTCACCCCACTACCAGACCGTCCCTGGATCAATCAGATCCTTAAAGTGATCCAGTAGATCCAGATCATTTTAGGTCCAAGTCTGTGCACGGATTGAAGCCATTCTATAATATGGCAACTGAGCCGCTGCTTAGAGAAGTAGTAACATTCTGGCTGGCTGCGGCCGCCACTAGAGGGAGCTCACTGCACAAAGGTTTATTATTGGGTTCAGTGGTTTGCAATGAGCTCCCCCTAGTGGTGACCATAAAGAGGCGCTCAGAGCCCTATAAAGAGACTTTATGACATTTTCTTTGCACAAAAGCAGGAAGAACTGTATAGAGACTAATAGAATTGTATTACCGACATGTCCAGTGGTCGGATCATGTTGGGAGTTGTAGTCCTCTATGTACAGTGTATAATAGAAATATACTATTGTCATGTCCGGTGGTTGGATCATGTTAGGGGTTGTAATAGTCTATGGATGGTGTATAACAGAAATGTACTATGATGAGGTCCAGTAGTAATATCATGTTGGGGGGTCATCTATGCATATTATATAATAGAAATGTACGATGGTCATGTGCTCAGATTATGTTGAAGGTTGTGGTCCTCTATGGCTAGTGTATAATAGAAAGGTACGATGGTCATGTCCATTGGTCGTATCATGTTAGGGGTTGTAGTCCTTTATGGATAGTGTACAATGGAAATGTACTATTGTCATGTCCGATGGTTGGATCATGTTGGGTGCTGTAGTCCTCTACGTGAAGTGTTGTGGCATGTTGGGAGTTGTACTATGCTTTGTACAATATAGAATGTAGTAGAATTCTATTCTGTTTGTATAAAGTGGTCGGATCATATTTTATGTACAGAGTATGTCTAGTGATTGGAGCATGATGGGGGTTGTAATATTTTATGTAGTGAGTGTAACAGAATTGTATAGTGATTATGCTAATCGGTTGGTGATGCTGGGAGTTGTAGTGTTCTATGGAGGCGGTATAATAGGATTGTATTGCAATCTTATCGGGTGATGCTGGGAGTTGTAGTGTTCTATGGAGGCGGTATAATAGGATTGTATAGCGATCTTATCGGGTGATGCTGGGAGTTGTAGTGTTCTATGGAGGCGGTATAATAGGATTGTATAGCGATCTTATCGGGTGATGCTGGGAGTTGTAGTGTTCTATGGAGGCGGTATAATAGGATTGTATTGCAATCTTATCGGGTGATGCTGGGAGTTGTAGTGTTCTATGCAGGCGGTATAATAGGATTGTATTGCGATCTTATCTGGTGATGCTGGGAGTTGTAGTGTTCTATGCAGGCGGTATAATAGGATTGTATTGCGATCTTATCGGTGATGCTGGGAGTTGTAGTGCTTCTGCTTGTACCTGAGCTGCAGTTTGTTATGTCTTCGGATATTTGATCTATGAGATCCAGACCCTTCTGAGGCCGCAGATTATCCCCTCCTCTCATCTTCCTAGCGGTCCTGGGCTCTGGCGTTGGGTGGGGAGTATTCGCCTCTGATCTTCGCTCCTCTCTTGTTCTCTTTGCTGTGTTTGATGTTAATGATCATCTTCTATAATGACACAAATCACCTGTACAAGCTCCTGGTAAAAAAAAGTCACAGCTGTGATCGACCCAGCATTACACAATGGGGACGAGAAGCCGGAGGGAACATAAAAGCCTCCCAAATATTCCCACACAGGTGCATAGTGGTGCCACCAGCAGCAAAGTCATAGGGGCCACAATCAGTGCAGATTCCCCCCAGCAAAGTCATAGGGGCCACAATCAGTGCAGACCCCCCCAGCAAAGTCATAGGGGCCCCACAATCAGTGCAGATCCCCCCCAGCAAAGTCATAGGGGCCACAATCAGTGCAGATTCCCCCCAGCAAAGTCATAGGGGCCACAATCAGTGCAGATCCCCCCAGCAAAGTCATAGGGGCCACAATCAGTGCAGATCCCCCCAGCATGGCGGCCTGAAAGTAGTGTCAGAAGTAGGCGAACAATGAGGCGATGACATCATGACACCAACATCATGACGTCATCAGGTGTCGCCCCTATACAGGTGTCGGCTGCATTCATACAATGGGGACAGAGGTTTGGGCTGAGCTTCCATAAAAGTCTGCCAGGCGGCCAAGACCCTATAGCAAAACCATCCACAACTTTTGGATCCTCTGGCAGGTTCAGCAAAGACACAAAACTTTCACAACTAATGTATTCTTATTGTTCCAATGCATCTTAAAGTAACAATTGATACAACTTATAAAAATGGGACTGGAGTAAAAATGTGCAACAGTTTTTGTATATCCAGCACCTAGGAGGATCTATGTGTGTCACTGGTTATACTTGCGGAATCTGATCCTTCTAATATAAGTATAGGCCTGGGTGGCACGGTGGCTCAGTGGTTATCACTGTATATGGTGGCTCAGTGGTTAGCACTGTATGGTGGCTCAGTGGTTAGCACTGTACAGTGGCTCAGTGGTTAGCACTGTATGGTGGCTCAGTGGTTAGCACTGTATGGTGGCTCAGTGGTTAGCACTGTATGGTGGCTCAGTGGTTAGCACTGTATGGTGGCTCAGTGGTTAGCACTGTATATGGTGGCTCAGTGGTTAGCACTGTATGGTGGCTCAGTGGTTAGCACTATATGGTGGCTCAGTGGTTAGCACTGTATACGGTGGCTCAGTGGTTAGCACTGTATATGGTGGCTCAGTGGTTAGCACTGTATGGTGGCTCAGTGGTTAGCACTGTATGGTGGCTCAGTGGTTAGCACTGTATATGGTGGCTCAGTGGTTAGCACTGTATGGTGGCTCAGTGGTTAGCACTATATGGTGGCTCAGTGGTTAGCACTGTATGGTGGCTCAGTGGTTAGCACTGTATGGTGGCTCAGTGGTTAGCACTGTATATGGAGGCTCAGTGGTTAGCACTGTATGGAGGCTCAGTGGTTAGCACTGTATATGGTGGCTCAGTGGTTAGCACTGTATGGGGGCTCAGTGGTTAGCGCTGTATGGTGGCTCAGTGGTTAGCACTGTATGGTGGCTCAGTGGTTAGTACTGTATATGGTGGCTCAGTGGTTAGCACTGTATGGTGGCTCAGTGGTTAGCGCTGTATACGGTGGCTCAGTGGTTAGCACTGTATATGGTGGCACAGTGGTTAGCACTGTATATGGTGGCTCAGTGGTTAGCACTGTATGGTGGCTCAGTGGTTAGCGCTGTATACGGTGGCTCAGTGGTTAGCACTGTATACGGTGGCTCAGTGGTTAGCACTGAATGGTGGCTCAGTGGTTAGCACTGTATACGGTGGCTCAGTGGTTAGCACTGTATGGTGGCTCAGTGGTTAGCACTGTATGGTGGCTCAGTGGTTAGCACTGTATATGATGGCTCCGTGGTTAGCACTGTATACGGTGGCTCAGTGGTTAGCACAGTATGGTGGCTCAGTGGTTAGCACTGTATGGTGGCTCAGTGGTTAGCACTTTATGGTGGCTCAGTGGTTAGCGCTGTATAGTGGCTCAGTGGTTAGCATTGTATGGTGGCTCAGTGGTTAGCACTGTATGGTGGCTCAGTGGTTAGCACTGTATGGTGGCTCAGTGGTTAGCACTGTATATGGTGGCTCAGTGGTTAGAACTGTATGGTGGCTCAGTGGTTAGCATTGTATGGTGGCTCAGTGGTTAGCACTGTATGGAGGCTCAGTGGTTAGCACTATACGGTGGCTCGATGGTTAGCCCTGTACGGTGGCTCAGTGGTTAGCACTGTATGATGGCTCAGTGGTTAGCACTGTATACAGTGGCTCAGTGGTTAGCACTGTATGGTGGCTCAGTGGTCAGCACTGTATGGAGGCTCAGTGGTTAGCATTGTATGGTGGCTCAGTGGTTAGCACTGTATGGTGGCTCAGTGGTTAGCACTGTATGGTGGCTCAGTGGTTAGCACTGTATGGTGGCTCAGTGGTTAGCACTGTATGATGGCTCAGTGGTTAGCACTGTATATAGAGGCTCAGTGGTTAGCACTGTATGGTGGCTCAGTGGTTAGCACTGTATATGGTGGCTCAGTGGTTAGCATAGTATATGGTGGCTCAGTGGTTAGCACTGTATGGTGGTTCAGAGGTTAGCACTGTATGGTGGCTCAGTGGTTAGCACTGTATATGGTGGCTCAGTGGTTAGCACTGTATATGGTGGCTCAGTGGTTAGCACTGTATATGGTGGCTCAGTGGTTAGCACTGTATGGTGGCTCAGTGGTTAGCACTGTATGGTGGCTCAGTGGTTAGCACTGTATGGTGGCTCAGTGGTTAGCACTGTATATGGTGGCTCAGTGGTTAGCACTGTATAGGTGGCTCAGTGGTTAGCACTGTATGGTGGCTCAGTGGTTAGCACTGTATGGTGCTCAGTGGTTAGCACTGTATGGTGGCTCAGTGGTTAGCACTGTATATGGTGGCTCAGTGGTTAGCACTGTATGTGGCTCAGTGGTTAGCACTGTATGGTGGCTCAGTGGTTAGCACTGATATGGTGGCTCAGTGGTTAGCACTGTATGGTGGCTCAGTGGTTAGCACTGTATGGGGCTCAGTGGTTAGCACTGTATGAGGCTCAGTGGTTAGCACTGTATGGTGGCTCAGTGGTTAGCACTGTATGGTGGCTCAGTGGTTAGCACTGTATGTGGCTCAGTGGTTAGCACTGTATGGTGGCTCAGTGTTAGAACTGTAATGGTGCTCAGTGGTTAGCACTGTATGGTGGCTCAGTGGTTAGCACTGTATAGGTGGCTCAGTGGTTAGCACTGTATTGGTGGCTCAGTGGTTAGCACTGATATGGTGGCTCAGTGGTTAGCACTGTATGGTGGCTCAGTGGTTAGCATGTATGGTGGCTCAGTGGTTAGCACGTATGGTGGCTCAGTGGTTACACTGTATGGTGGCTCAGTGGTTAGCACTTTATGGTGGCTCAGTGGTTACGCTGTATGTGGCTCAGTGGTTAGCATTGTATGGTGGCTCAGTGGTTAGCACTGTATGGTGGTCAGTGTTACACTGTATGGTGGCTCAGTGGTTAGCACTGTATGGTGGCTCAGTGGTTAGAACTGTATGGTGGCTCAGTGGTTAGCATTGTATGGTGGCTCAGTGGTTAGCACTGTATGGAGCTCAGTGGTTAGCACTATACGGTGGCTCATGGTTAGCCCTGTAGGTGGCTCAGTGGTTAGCACTGTATGATGGCTCAGTGGTTAGCACTGTATAGTGGCTCATGGTTAGCACTGTATGGTGGCTCAGTGTCAGCACTGTATGAGGCTCAGTGGTTAGCATTGTATGGTGCTCAGTGGTTAGCACTGTATGGTGGCTCAGTGGTTAGCACTGTATGGTGGCTCAGTGGTTAGCACTGTATGGTGGCTCAGTGGTTAGCACTGTATGATGGCTCAGTGGTTAGCACTGTATAAGAGGCTCAGTGTTAGCACTGTATGGTGGCTCAGTGGTTAGCACTGTATATGTGGCTCATGGTTAGCATGTAATGGTGGCTCAGTGGTTAGCACTGTATGGTGGTCAGGGTTAGCACTGTATGGTGGCTCAGTGGTTAGCACTGTATTGGTGGCTCAGTGGTTAGCACTGTATGGGGCTCAGTGGTTAGCACTGTATGGTGGCTCAGTGGTTAGCACTGTATGGTGGCTCAGTGGTTAGCACTGTATGGTGGCTCAGTGGTTAGCACTGTATGGTGGCTCAGTGTTAGCACTGTATAGTGCTCAGTGGTTAGCACTGTATGGTGGCTCAGTGGTTAGCACTGTATGTGGCTCAGTGTAGCCCTGATATGTGCTCAGTGGTTAGCACTGTATATGGTGGCTCAGTGGTTAGCACTGTATGGTGGCTCAGTGGTTAGCACTGTATGGTGGCTAGTGGTTAGCACTGTATGGTGCTCAGGGTTAGCACTGTACGGTGGCTCAGTGGTTGCACTGTATATGTGGCTCAGTGGTTAGCACTGTATGATGGCTCAGTGGTTAGCACTGTATGGTGGCTCAGTGGTTAGCACTGTATGGTGGCTCAGTGGTTAGCACTGTATAGTGGCTCAGTGGTTGGCACTGTATGGCGGCTCAGTGGTTAGCACTGTATGATGGCTCAGTGGTTAGCACTGTATGGTGGCTCAGTGGTTAGCACTGTATGGTGGCTCAGTGGTTAGCACTGTTGGTGGCTCAGGGTTAGCACTGTATGGTGGCTCAGTGGTTAGCACTATATGGTGGCTCAGTGGTTAGCACTGTATGGTGGCTCAGTGGTTAGCACTGTATGGTGGCTCAGTAGTTAGCACTGTATGGTGGCTCAGTGGTTAGCACTGTATGGGGCTCAGTGGTTAGCACTGTATGGTGGCTCAGTGGTTACACTGTAATGGGCTCAGTGGTTAGCACTGTATGGTGGCTCAGTGGTTATCACTGTATATGGTGGCTCAGTGGTTAGCACTGTATGGTGCTCATGGTTAGCACTGTACAGTGGCTCAGTGGTTAGCACTGTATGGTGGCTCAGTGGTTAGCACTGTATGGTGGCTCAGTGGTTAGCACTGTATGGTGGCTCAGTGTTAGCACTGTATGGTGGCTCAGTGGTTAGCACTGTATATGTGGCTCAGTGTTAGCACTGTATGGTGGCTCAGTGGTTAGCACTATATGGTGGCTCAGTGGTTAGCACTGTATACGGTGGCTCAGTGGTTAGCACTGTATATGGTGGCTCAGTGTTAGCACTGTATGGTGGCTCAGTGGTTAGCACTGTATGGTGGCTCAGTGGTTAGCACTGTATATGGTGGCTCAGTGGTTAGCACTGTATGGTGGCTCAGTGGTTAGCACTATATGGTGGCTCAGTGGTTAGCACTGTATGGTGGCTCAGTGGTTAGCACTGTATGGTGGCTCAGTGGTAGCACGTATATGGAGGCTCAGTGGTTAGCACTGTATGGAGGCTCAGTGGTTAGCACTGTATATGGTGCTCAGTGGTTAGCACGTATGGGGGCTCAGTGGTTAGCGCTGTATGGTGGCTCAGTGTTAGCACTGTATGGTGGCTCAGTGGTTAGTACTGTATATGGTGGCTCAGTGGTTAGCACTGTATGGTGGCTCAGTGGTTAGCGCTGTATACGGTGGCTCAGTGGTTAGCACTGTATATGGTGCACAGTGGTTAGCACTGTATATGGTGGCTCAGTGGTTAGCACTGTATGGTGGCTCAGTGGTTAGCGCTGTATACGGTGGCTCAGTGGTTAGCACTGTATACGGTGGCTCAGTGGTTAGCACTGAATGGTGGCTCAGTGGTTAGCACTGTATACGGTGGCTCAGTGGTTACACTGTATGGTGGCTCAGTGGTTAGCACTGTATGGTGGCTCAGTGGTTAGCACTGTATATGATGGCTCCGTGGTTAGCACTGTATACGTGGCTCAGTGGTTAGCACTGTATGGTGGCTCAGTGGTTAGCACTGTATGGGGCTCAGTGGTTAGCACTTTATGGTGGCTCAGTGGTTAGCACTGTATGGTGGCTCAGTGGTTAGCACTGTATGGTGGCTCAGTGGTTAGCACTGTATGGTGGCTCAGTGGTTAGCACTGTATGATGGCTCAGTGGTTAGCACTGTATATAGAGGCTCAGTGGTTAGCACTGTATGGTGGCTCAGTGGTTAGCACTGTATATGGTGGCTCAGTGGTTAGCATAGTATATGGTGGCTCAGTGGTTAGCACTGTATGGTGGTTCAGAGGTTAGCACTGTATGGTGGCTCAGTGGTTAGCACTGTATATGGTGGCTCAGTGGTTAGCACTGTATATGGTGGCTCAGTGGTTAGCACTGTATATGGTGGCTCAGTGGTTAGCACTGTATGGTGGCTCAGTGGTTAGCACTGTATGGTGGCTCAGTGGTTAGCACTGTATGGTGGCTCAGTGGTTAGCACTGTATACGGTGGCTCAGTGGTTAGCACTGTATGGTGGCTCAGTGGTTAGCACTGTATGGTGGCTCAGTGGTAAGCCCTGTATATGGTGGCTCAGTGGTTAGCACTGTATATGGTGGCTCAGTGGTTAGCACTGTATGGTGGCTCAGTGGTTAGCACTGTATGGTGGCTTAGTGGTTAGCACTGTATGGTGGCTCAGTGGTTAGCACTGTACGGTGGCTCAGTGGTTAGCACTGTATATGGTGGCTCAGTGGTTAGCACTGTATGATGGCTCAGTGGTTAGCACTGTATGGTGGCTCAGTGGTTAGCACTGTATGGTGGCTCAGTGGTTAGCACTGTATATAGTGGCTCAGTGGTTGGCACTGTATGGCGGCTCAGTGGTTAGCACTGTATGATGGCTCAGTGGTTAGCACTGTATGGTGGCTCAGTGGTTAGCACTGTATGGTGGCTCAGTGGTTAGCACTGTATGATGGCTCAGTGGTTAGCACTGTATGGTGGCTCAGTGGTTAACACTGTATGATGGCTCAGTGGTTAGCACTGTATGGTGGCTCAGTGGTTAGCACTGTATATGGTGGTCAGTGGTTAGCACTGTATGGTGGCTCAGTGGTTAGCACTGTATATGGTGGTCAGTGGTTAGCACTGTATGATGGCTCAGTGGTTAGCACTGTATGGTGGCTCAGTGGTTAGCACTGTATGGTGGCTCAGTGGTTAGCACTGTATGGTGGCTCAGTGGTTAGCACTGTATATGGTGGCTCAGTGGTTAGCACTGTATGGTGGCTCAGTGGTTAGTACTGTATGGTGGCTCAGTGGTTAGCACTGTATGGTGGCTCAGTGGTTAGCACTGTATATGGTGGCTCAGTGGTTAGCACTGTATTGTGGCTCAGTGGTTAGCACTGTATACAGTGGCTCAGTGGTTAGCACTGTATGGTGGCTCAGTGGTTAGCACTGTATATGGTGGCTCAGTGGTTAGCACTGTATGGTGGCTCAGTGGTTAGCACTGTATGGTGGCTCAGTGGTTAGCACTGTATATGATGGCTCAGTGGTTAGCACTGTATGGTGGCTCAGTGGTTAGCACTGTATGGTGGCTCAGTGGTTAGCACTGTATGGTGGCTCAGTGGTTAGCACTGTATGGTGGCTCAGTGGTTAGCACTGTATGGTGGCTCAGTGGTTAGCACTGTGTGGTGGCTCAGAGGTTAGCACTGTATGGTGGCTCAGTGGTTAGCACTGTATGGTGGCTCAGTGGTTAGCACTGTATGGCGGCTCAGTGGTTAGCACTGTATGGTGGCTCAGTGGTTAGCACTGTACGGTGGCTCAGTGGTTAACACTGTATGATGGCTGAGTGGTTAGCACTGTATGGCGGCTCAGTGGTTAGCACTGTATGGTGGCTCAGTGGTTAGCACTGTACGGTGGCTCAGTGGTTAACACTGTATGATGGCTCAGTGGTTAGCACTGTATGGTGGCTCAGTGGTTAGCACTGTATGGTGGCTCAGTGGTTAGTACTGTATGGTGGCTCAGTGGTTAGCACTGTATATGGTGGCTCAGTGGTTAGCACTGTATGGTGGCTCAGTGGTTAGCACTGTATGGTGGCTCAGTGGTTAGCACTGTATATGGTGGCTCAGTGGTTAGTACCTTATGGTGGCTCAGTGGTTAGCACTGCATGGTGGCTCAGTGGTTAGCACTGTATATGGTGGCTCAGTGGTTAGCACTGTACGGTGGCTCAGTGGTTAGCACTGTATACGGTGGCTCAGTGGTTTGCACTGTATATGGTGGCTCCGTGGTTAGCACTGTATGGTGGCTCAGTGGTTAGCACTGTATACGGTGGCTCAGTGGTTAGCACTGTATGGTGGCTCAGTGGTTAGCACTATATATGGTGGCTCAGTGGTTAGCACTGTATGGTGGCTCAGTAGTTAGCACTGTATGGTGGCTCAGTGGTTAGCACTGTATGGTGGCTCAGTGGTTAGCACTGTACGGTGGCTCAGTGGTTAGCACTGTATGGTGGCTCAGTGGTTAGCACTGTGTGGTGGCTCAGTGGTTAGCACTATATGGTGGCTCAGTGGTTAGCACTGTATGTTGGCTCAGTGGTTAGCACTATATGGTGGCTCAGTGGTTAGCACTGTATGTTGGCTCAGTGGTTAGCACTATATGGTGGCTCAGTGGTTAGCACTGTATATGGTGGCTCAGTGGTTAGCACTGTATATGGTGGCTCAGTGGTTAGCACTATATGGTGGCTCAGTGGTTAGCACTGTGTGGTGGCTCAGTGGTTAGCACTGCAACCTTGCAGCACTGGGGTCCTGGATTCAATTCCCACCAAGGACGACATCTGCAGGAGTTTGTATGTTCTTCCTGTGTTTTGTGGGTTTCCTCCGGGCACTCCAATTTCCTCCCACACTTGAAATACTGATAAGGAATAACAATTGTGAGCCCCAATGGGGACAGTGTTACAAATGTGTGTGGAGTGCGGTGGAATTAATAGCGCTGTATCAATGAATAAATATTATTATTATATTATAGGCCGAATGCACATGAGATGGTAAAATCTGTAGAAAAATCTGTATATTTGTGGATTTCACCCCTCTACATTGAAGGAGGTGAAACTTGCAGAGAAAATCTGCACCAGAAATTGCACCATGTGCTGTTATCCATGCAGGAAAAAAAATCACAGTTTGGCTTTTAGGGTAACCCACAGAGGATTTTCCATGATGTATCCTCAGCATCTCCGTCCCATCCAGAAGTACTAAAGGCTGAATTCACACAGTGTATAAAACACCGAGAAAAACAGTCAATTTTTCACCTGAGAGCGTCCGTGTGTTGTCAGTTTCTTCCATGGACACAACTCAGTCTGGACGTAGTCTTAGAAGTAATAGGGCAGATAATATGGTTGTGGGAGCAGACTACACTGGGTTCATATGTAGTCTGTAACCATGGAGACATCAGTCCACACAGGACTTCAGGCACAATCTAATGGGTTATACAGAGAATAGTTGTTCTTTTTACTACTTTTGTTTCCTCGATGCATTGGAACAATTAACAATTGGTTGTAAAGGGATACAAAACCTTTAAAGAGAATCCGTCACCAGGTTTTTGTCATCTAATCTGAGAGCAGCATAATATGCGGACAGAGATCCTGACTCCAGCGATGTGTCACTTATTGAGCTGCTCGGTGTAGTTTTGATAAAATCCCTGTTAAGCCCCTTTCACATCAGCGTTTCTCGCTGATCGCGGCAGATGCAGCGGATTTACCACATCTGCCGCCTAACTGTCACACTTGCGGTTCACCCCATTCTATGTCTATGGGGCTTGCAGCAAGTGCAGTATAGTTGTGGTTTCAGCACTTGCAGCAGCTGCGGTCGAGAAAAAAACGCTGCGTACCACGTTTTTTTTTGCGGCCGCAACTGCCGAAACCGCAACTATACTGCACTTGCTGCAAGCCCCATAGACATAGAATGGGGCTTGCTGCAGGTGAACCGCAAGTGTGACGGTTAGGCAGCAGATGCGACAGATGCGGTTAATCCGCCGCATCTGCCGCGATCAGCGTAAAACACTGTTGTGAAAGGGGCCTTACTCAGTTGGAGATTATCATTGGAGGACTACTTGGCTGCCAGCTAGTCCAGCATAGTCATTAGCCCTGGATCACTCCACCCTCTACACTGATTACACTGTACACAGAAAACTGCCAATCAGTGGTGTGGGCGGGGTGATACACAGGAAGCTGTCAGAGGTGTGGGTGGGGTTACGCACAGGAAACTGCTATTCAGTGGTGTGGGTGGGATTATACACAGGAAGCTGTCAGGTCTGGGTGGGATTACACACAGGAAACTGCCAATTAGTGGTGTGGGCGGGGTTATTGCTCCACATTAAAATAACTGCTAAATCTGTAGTAGAGAAAACAGTAATTTTATTAAAATGACACCAAGCAGCTCAGTAAGTGACACATCGCTGGAATCAGGGTCCCTGTCTCTACATTATGCTGCTCTCAGATGGGATGGCAAAAACCTGGTGACAGATTCCCTTTAAGTAGCAGTTTTCAGAAATACAAAAGAGACAGAATGATTGGTCACCATTATTCGGACTCGTGATAGTCTAGACTCTAGTGTTTGGAGAGAAGTGAGATTATCAGATCACAGGTGGAGCTCTGGGGTATAATAACTGACCCCATCCTCAACAAGATTTACATGACTCAGAAGACCCCTCCTTTCACCATGGGGTGGGCAGCAGCAATGTATATGGAAATCTAGGGGCCCCATATCCAAGATCCAACACTGCCCCATGGACTCTCAACTTTCATTATAAACTCCATTGGGTTTCTTTAACTGCTTCACAGGGATCCAATGGCAGTGACAAACCAGTATAGCCGTATATCGAGGTATATACCATGCACCACTCCAACAATTTGTGATTACTTGGTACAACCCTTCTCACGATGGAAAAGCTGCAATGAATTCCAAAGAGTCCGAGGCACCGATGATCCTCCTTTATAGAAAAGCTTTACTGAACCCAGTGTAACACATCAAAGAATTGCAAATAATTGTGCAACGTTTCGACCTCGCAGGCCCTTTCTCCAATCTACACTTCTTAATGACTACAAATAGGCCTGGCGTGGATGAAACGTTGCACAAGGTTTTGCAATTCTTTGATGTGTACACTGGGTTCAGTAAAGCTTTTCTATGAAGGATGATGGTCAGTGCCTTGGACTCTTTGGAATTCAAACATGTATAGTCACTTAGAAGTTGTTAACCAAAACATCTAAGGGGTTAAACAGCAGCAATCAGAGCTGGCTCCAGTTACAGCAGTTACTGACCGGTGTCTACAGCCGCAACCACTGGGTATGGAGCGGTCTCAGGTCGTGACTCTGCTCCATACAAATCCTCCTAACTTCTTTCTGACTTACAGAATCATCTCAATGCATTAAAATATCATCAAAAAGATAATTATCTCAGTAATTCAATACATAAAGTGACACACATATATTATACCAGATGGCCCGATGCTATTGCATCGGGAGGTGGTAACATCACAATTGGGGTGGGTTCTGTGGCGCTGGGGGTGGTGGCTGTCTCTCTCCCCTGTGCGCTCTCTCTCTGCCCACCCCTGTCCGTGCTCTCTTTGCCCACCCCTGTGTGCTCTCTCCTTGCCCACCCCTGTGTGCTCTCTCTCTGCCCACCCCTGTGTGCTCTCTCTCTGCCCACCCCTGTGCGCTCTCTCTCTGCCCACCCCTGTGCGCTCTCTCTCTGCCCACCCCTGTGCGCTCTCTCTCTGCCCACCACTGTCCGTGCTCTCTCTGCCCACCCCTGTTCGCTCTTCTCTCTGCCCACCCCTGTGCACTCTCTCTCTGCCTCTCTGCCCACCCCTGTGCACTCTCTCTCTCTGCCCACCCCTGTGCACTCTCTCTCTCTGCCCACCCCTGTGAGCTCTCTCCTCTGACCACCCCTGTGCGCTCTCTCCTCTGACCACCCCGGTGCGCTCTCTGCCCACCCCTGTGTGCTCTCGTTCTACCCATCCCTGTGCGCTCTCTCTCTGCCCATCCCTGTGCACTCTCTCTCTGCCCATCCCTGTGCACTCTCTCTCTACCCATCCCTGTGCGCTCTCTCTCTGCCCATCCCTGTGCGCTGTCTCTCTGCCCACCCCTGTGCGCTCTCTCTCTCTGCCCACCCCTGTGCGCTCTCTCTATGCCCACCCCTGCGCACTCTCTCTCCGCCCATCCCTGTGTGGAGAGCGGGACCAGGGGAGGGGAGCAGAGTGTGCAGAGACAAGGGGATCAGAGATTGGGACCGGGGGAGGAGACTGGGACCGGGCCGCGTGCAGAGATTGGACCAGGGAAGGGGAGCATGAAGAGACTGAGACCGGGGGGAGAGGAGCATGCAGAGACTGGGAACGGGGAAAAGGAGCATGCAGATTGGGGAGGGGAGTGTGCAGAGATTGGGATTGAGGAAGGGGATCAGAGAACAGGACTGAGAGAGAGGAGCGTGCAGAGTGCAGAGACTGGGATTACAGGTCATGTGCAGTAAGGAGCCAACCACTGAGTGTAAACTCTCATGTGGGAGGAGCCCCACACGCCATTCCACACTTCCCATTGTAATTCCTGCTCTCCTCCCAGACCATCACCAGCAGTCAGAGGCTCAGCTCCCAGTGCAGAGCCGGCTCCTGTCAGTCCCCAGCAGTCAGAGGCTCAGCTCCCAGTGCAGAGCCGGCTCCTGTCAGTCCCCAGCAGTCAGAGGCTCAGCTCCCAGTGCAGAGCCGGCTCCTGTCAGTCACCAGCAGTCAGAGGCTCAGCTGCCAGTGCAGAGCCGGCTCCTGTCAGTCGCCAGCAGTCAGGGGCTCAGCTCCCAGTGCAGAGCAGCATCAGACTACAGAGGGTTTGTTTGTTGTCTGTTACCATGGATACACATAGACCTGCACAAAAGCTGCAGACACTTAATGAGTAGGGTAACTTGAAACTTATGGGCCCTAATGCAAAAGCTCAAATAGGGGCCCCTAAATATTAAAAGTCTATGGTAGCATAACTTGAAGCTTATGGGCCCCGATGTTAAAGCTCCAATGGGGCCCCGAATTATTGCAAGTATTTAATAGCAATAGACTTTTTCTATAGGCCAAAGGGACTTTTGGGGCCCCAGAGGACAACCTTTGCACCTGTTATAGTTACGTCCCTGCAAGTCTCTAATAGTATTAGTCTTCTTATATGACCCAAAAGGAGTTTCCCATTGGGTCCAGAGCCCAGGTGTGATGTAACCGCTGCACCTATTATGGTTACGCCCCTGCAATTAGCAGTAGGAAAAACAAATATAATTGGTTGCCAAGGTGAATAAGTAATAATCAGTAAGGCTGAGTTCAGATTTGCGTTTGGGAGGGCTGTGCAGGGATGCGCACTGTGCGCATATGCAATCCCATTGCCGAACGCAGACACGTTTATGTGAACGTAGCGGAGATTGTCTCACGAGAGAGAGAAAGAATGCCAGGACAGGACTTACCTAGAGATGACCTCAGATGACGTCATCTTCCGCTGCGTTCGTGCACTTACCAGCAGATGGTGCTGCGCACAGATTGACTCCTATTCATTATTTGTGCGTGGCTGACTGCTTGCGTATAAAACAAGCAAACAGCCACGCACAAACAAAATCAGCATTTTGCGTTCGTCATGCGCACAAATTATGCGCAGCTGAACGCAGGCACTATGTGTTCCCATGTTAAACATAGGAACTCAGTGCGCATGCGTTTTGTTGCGTTCGGTTACACTGTGTTCACAAAGCAAATGTGAACCCAGACTAACATCTCCCAACACAAATAGATTACAATGCACTGCCGAAAGAACTTCCTGATTTACCAAAATGGCTAAAATCTCCAAACAGCTGAATAATGTTGTGCAACGAGCTTTGATCTCATGATCGGCTCCACAAAATGACAAGTGTGACCATTGTAATATAAACACTGCGAACAATGAGCGACCAATGTAAGGAGGATGGATCCACAGGGACAGACAGCAAATAGAGAGCGGGACGGACGAGGCACAAACAACACTGGAATATGAGGACAGGGAGATCCCCGAATGATTTATACTATATGCTATATAAATACACAATAGGTGATATCACAGCTCACCTCCTCCTCCTGTACAATGACTGATAACACCTCTATATACAGTAGATAACACAGGATCCACCATTCACAATAGGTGATATCACAGCTCACCTCCTCCTGTACAATGACTGATAATACCTCTATATACAGTAGATAACACAGGATCCACCATTCACAATAGATGATATCACAGCTCACCTCCTCCTCCTGTACAATGACTGATAACACCTCTATATACAGTAGATAACACAGGATCCACCATTCATAATAGATGATATCACAGCTCACCTCCTCCTGTACAATGACTGATAACACCTCTATATACAGTAGATAACATAGGATCCACCATTCACAATAGGTGATATCACAGCTCACCTCCTCCTCCTCTACAATGACTGATAACACCTCTATATACAGTAGATAACATAGGATCCACCATTCACAATAGATGATATCACAGCTCACCTCCTCCTGTACAATGACTGATAACACCTCTATATACAGTAGATAACACAGGATCCACCATTCACAATAGATGATATCACAGCTCACCTCCTCCTGTACAATGACTGATAACACCTCTATATACAGTAGATAACACAGGCTCTACCATTCACAATAGGTGATGTCACAGCTCACCTCCTCCTCCTGTACAATGACTGATAACACCTCTATATAAGTAGATAACACAGGATCCACCATTCACAATAGGTGATATCACAGCTCACCTCCTCCTGTACAATGACTGATAACACCTCTATATACAGGAGATAACACAGGATCCACCATTCACAATAGGTGATATTACAGCTCACCTCCTCCTGTACAATGACTGATAACACCACTATATACAGTAGATAACACAGGATCCACCATTCACAATAGGTGATATCACAGCTCACCTCCTCCTCCTGTACAATGACTGATAACACCTCTATATACAGTAGATAACACAGGATCCACCATTCACAATAGATTATATCACAGCTCACCTCCTCCTGTACAATGACTGATAACACCTGTATATACAGTAGAAACACAGGATCCACCATTCACAATGTGATGTCACAGCTCACCTCCTCCTCTGTACAATGACTGATAACACCTCTATATACAGTAGATAACACAGGATCACCATTCACAATAGGTGATATCACAGTTCACCTCCTCCTGTACAATGACTGATAACACCTCTATATACAGTAGATAACACAGGATCCACCATTCACAATAGATTATATCACAGCTCACCTCCTCCTGTACAATGACTGATAACACCTCTATATACAGTAGATAACACAGGATCCACCATTCACAATGTGATGTCACAGCTCACCTCCTCCTCCTGTATAATGACTGATAACACCTCTATATACAGTAGATAACACAGCATCCACCATTCACAATGTGATGTCACAGCTCCCTCCTCCTCCTGTACAATGATAATGACAGACTATTCATCAGTTTTTCTGATTTAGAATGATGCACTGTCATGTTACATACAGGTTTAATATCTGTCGGTGACACATGACGCCCGTCGTGCCCCAGAGCGAGCGACTCGGAGCCTAACTACAGTGTGACCTTTAACCCCTCTGCCGTTCGACCTACCTGTGACCCCCACCGTCACCTGCGGGGCGCGGGCCACTTTTCAGAAAACAACTTGTCAGGAGAGCTTTAAGCTTTCATACCAATTTGCTCCAGGCTTGTTTCCATAAATCTTTAAGCCGTCCTTTATTCACCAAGTCTCATATTGACAGTCGTAGCGAAAAAATAGATATTGTTAACCCCTGAAATGCTGCAACAAATCTGGCTTCAAGGGAATTGTGCTTTTAAGGGACGGAATAATAAACTTCCTCTAGTTTCTAATGAAATTGACTTTGACTCTTCATCACTTCCAACATTTCTGCATAATGAAGAGTCTATATACAAGCAAAAGTGCTGCTTTTGAGGGATCTTTTCGCCTCCTTGGACGCAGTTACAGTCCTTGTGCAAGCAGAGGTCGTGCAGGCCGAGGGTAACTACAACAGGTGCAGGGGTTACAAGTCACACCCGGGCCCTGGAGCCTAGGGGGCCCCAAAAGTCCCTTTGACCTATAGAAAAAGACTAATGCTATTAAGGATTTGCAATAATTGGGGACCCCGTTGGAGCCTTCACATCAGGGCCCATGAAGTTATGCCGCTGCTACTACAAAGCAGCAAAGACGCAACGTGCGGTGGGTTCCATGGGGTTTTGGACAGCGCAGAACTTTCAGCAATAATGTAACAGATTTCTTTTGCTGATTTTGCAGGTTGTGATGGAGAACATGAAGAGGAAATGTAAGTGTCACGGCACCTCCGGCAGCTGCCAGCTGAAGACCTGTTGGCAGGTGACTCCTGAATTTCGGGTGATCGGCTCCCTCCTGAAGGAGCGCTTTGCCATAGCCACCCTGATCCGGCCCCATAACCGTAATAATGGACAACTGGGTCAGCTGGACCAGATGCACGCTGCTCCGTACAGGAGACGGGCCGGGATCACAGACTTGGTCTACTTTGAGAAGTCCCCGGATTTTTGCGAGCAGGAGCTCCACCTGGACTCAGCGGGGACGCAGGGGCGGATATGCAACAAAACCAGCCCGGGAATGGACAACTGTGAGAGTCTGTGCTGCGGCCGCGGACACAACATCCTGCGGCAGACGCGCAGCGAGCGGTGCAACTGCAAATTCCACTGGTGCTGCTATGTGGTGTGCGAGGAGTGTCAGATCACTGAGTGGGTGAGCGTGTGCAAGTAGAGAGCGCGAATATCACACCGCCACTATGTGCCAAACAGAGCGGGGCGGCGGGGGCATACGCCACCAAGGCGGAATGATCATCATATGTGACAAATATGTCTAACTGGATTCATCATTGTACATACTCTGACAGCAGAGCTGTATGCAAGGGTCCTATATGACAGCACAGGTCCATAATATGTACCGCCATATGGTGCCTCTACATCACACTAAGAATCCTCCTGCATTACAGCTTCTAATGGAGCACGACACCTGACACATATGGATGGAGAACACAGAGGTAGAGCGGGACCCCAAATATTTGATTACACAGCATTATGGATCAGAACAACGGATATAATGTGCACAAACTTTAATCCAACTTACAAAAAAGAGCCTATCCCCCTGTTTACATAATAGCCCCATAGTAAAGGTGAAAAGATCAGCACCATTAATGCAGCATACTGTTCTTAGGATGGGGTCAGAGAACACAATGAGCACTAACTGGCCACCAAAGGGAGTGGTGCTGAAAAGACGATGGAGAAAAGTCGAATAATAGAGTAAAAGATGGCGCTCACCAATGCATAAAAGTCCTTTTATTTATAGCACAGTATTGCACGAAACGGCCATCGTCCATGGCACAGCCTGTGTCCTCTCCATGGTGGGACCCACGTTCTCTCGTTGGTGCGGCCGCCGTCCTCTCCACGGTGTAGCCTGCATCCTCCTGGATCTATGGTTTTTTAGCAAGCTACATGAGAGGACATTTATGGATTGGTGAGTGCCACCTTTTTCTATATTAGTCTATGTGCACACACTGTGTTTTTGATGCAGTTTTGTCATGAGCCAGCATTGTCAATGAGAGGCCTTACGTTTTGTGCACACATTGCTTATTTTTTCCTTATAGATATAATCTGCATCCTGTCAGATCTTGCTGATTTTTTCAGCCCTTTCACCCATTGATATCATGAAAAACGCATCAAAAATGAACCACGGATTTTGTGTTTTTCTGCCAGAAGATGCAGATTTGGCGCAGGAAATTTCTGCAGCAAATACTCAGCCATAGCTGCCATTCCCCATAAATAACAATACTGAATCAATGTCCCTTATATTTCTACATTGTGATGTTCTTCTGCTATTCCTCCTGGAAATGTCTATATCCATTGATATTCGGTGATTACCATTCCCTGTCTTTATGGTGACTCCATGCGCTGTCCCATCTGTCACTTCAAGCATCTGGATGTCCTAATATCATGCGCCTCCGCCATATTTGGACACCCAAGTGATGGGTGTGCAGATATGGTGCTGACTCGCTGTACTTGCACACTGCACAGTACTGCCGGCAGTGCCGCCACCCGAAAACCACCACTGACACATCACCGCCTGAGTAAGTGTGCATGTGTATACTCGACGTGCATGCGCACTTAGGTGGCCACCATCCTTGGACACCTGGGTAAACATAGATGGTGGCACGACCTGTGTGCGCATGCGCACTTACTCATGCCGTTGCCATCTTTGGACACCACAGGGGGGAGAGTGCACAGGGGGAGAGACAAAGCGCAGGGTGACAGAGAGCAAACACAGGGGGATGAGAGTGCACAGGGGGCAAGCACACAGGGAGGCGAGACAGCTCAAAGTAGAGAGCACACGAGGGGAGAAGACAGCACAGGCGGGAGAGAGCACACAGGGAGGAGAGAGAGAGCACACAGGGAGGAGAGAGAGAGCACACAGAAGGGAGAGCGTACAGGGGGAAAACTGTTTGAAGGAGAGAGCACACAAGGGGAAAAGACAGCAATGGGGGGAGAGAGAGAGAGCTTAAGGGGAAAAGACAGCATGGGGGAAAAGTGCACTTGGGGGAGAGATAGCAGTCGCCCCCAGCACCACATAGCCCATCCTCATCATGATAATATAAATGGTGTCAGCGCTCAGATAACAACCAGGACACCGCTCCACAGATTATTACCTTTAAGTTTTATTAGTTCAGTGTAGGATTCCAGACCTCCACAACGCATTTCAGCGATAAGTGCGCCTTTCTCAAGTGATTACCGGAATCCTCTCACACAATTGTTTATATACATCCTCCATATCCGGGGTACGCCATGGTCCGCTCTCGTCCGTTATTCTCCGCCCGCACTGACTGCGCGCTATCTCCAATCTGAGAACTCAGATTGGAGATAGCGCGCAGTCAGTGCGGGTGGAGAATAACGGACGAGAGCGGACCATGGCGTACCCCGGATATGGAGGATGTATATAAACAATTGTGTGAGAGGATTCCGGTAATCACTTGAGAAAGGCGCACTTATCGCTGAAACGCGTTGTGGAGGTCTGGAATCCTACACTGAACTAATAAAACTTAAAGGTAATAATCTGTGGAGCGGTGTCCTGGTTGCTATCTGAGCGCTGACACCATTTATATTTTCTTGTGCACGGCCTGCGCCTTCCCTTTGGGAAGCGCGATACTGAGCAGCTCGGCTCCAGGAACACGCTCGCATCAATCCACCATTCCCTGACCTGTGGCTCGCTAGGTCTCGGCTCGCACGATCGAGGATCGCAACACAGCCCCCATTTGTCGGATCCATCTGGCCTGGAGGCCGTGCGATTCCTTCCTCGCTCGCCAGCCAGTTGTGCGGCTCTGCACAACTGAACCAGGTGAGCACTAGGCGATATTAATCTATCTCACCTTATAATACTATAGCAGTGTGGTGCAATCTGTTTTCTTTATATCCTCATCATGATGTCACTGTCCTCCTGATGTGATTGCATCGGGCCTCCATCTAGTAATTGATAAGTATTAGACTATAGATGAATGGCGATGTCCAGTTCATGCATTTCCAGGAGGAATAATAGGGGAATTACACAATGAACAGTTCCTGACAAGATTAGGGTTGTATGAAATCAGGAATACATTGCTGAGGAGGACGATATCTTTCTGCTGTATTTATTATACCTAAGCCTGGCAATCACCAATAATGGGAAATCTGTGCAGTATGAATATGTCATTGTAAAATTAGAGGGATCGGTCATTCAGGATCCCAGGAAAGCTGAGTGATGACTTTTTTGTCCATTTTGAAAAAAATGATTTCTGCTGGATCCATTTTTGTAACATTGGAGTCTATGGAGAACGGATCCGGTAACTGATCACTATTTATCTTCGGTTTTTCTGTCACTTGTAAAGGATCCAGTTTTTCTTTCTGGATCAGGAAGATAAACAGTGATCAGTTACCGGATCCGTTCTCCATAGACTCCAATGTTAAATAAACGAATCCTGCAGAAATCATTGTCTTCAAGACAGACAAAAAAAGTTGTGTTTGCAGAACGGATAGTGCTGGATCCGATCTAACGGATGATCACTGACTTAGTCTTATCCTGTAATACCACAAACAACCTATGGATAAAAGTGGCGCTGTTTCTGTAGGAAATGAGTTGTGTTCTACCAATCTCAGGCCCATCATTGAGGTTGTAACTGCCGGGACTCCAATTACTAGGGACTCAAAGTGATACTTTGAGGAAAGGGTTAACAGCGCAGACTGCGGATATCACCTGGCACATACGCTCTAATAAACGATTATTCCGGCTGACAGCTAGAACGTTGTGCGGATACTTCGAGCTCATTACATGTAAACCTGAGATTAAATAAAAAACCTTCACACCTG
Source organism: Allobates femoralis (assembly GCA_033576535.1). Taxonomy (NCBI): domain Eukaryota; kingdom Metazoa; phylum Chordata; class Amphibia; order Anura; family Aromobatidae; genus Allobates; species Allobates femoralis. The sequence goes on from JARQOC010000011.1 coordinate 10,058,155, forward strand.
CTAGAATCCCCCGCGGACTCCTGGATACATTCTAGTATCTTCCTGAAGGACGGAATGACACATCGTCTGTGCCGCATACCTGGAATACTTCCGCAGAACAATGTTTGTCTATAGGTGACGGTTTTATTTATTCTGCCGGATAGCATGTGACTTCCCAGCTGTTGTTTCATGCTCGGGGCATGCTGTGACTTGTAGTCCTATTTGGAAAGTCACGACTTGCCTCGCCTCCGGCGGTGGTCTGTGCAGCGATGGGATCTGCGTTATCATCTCAGGCTTAGAGCGGCGCAGACAAACGTCTGATGCCGAGTCAATATTCGGGTCGCTTTACACGTCGCAACATTGCATGCAATTTACTGTTGCAGTGAAATCATGGACACATTGGTTACCATTTGTACACAGCACAAAATGAACAATGTGTCCATGATTTCACTGCAACCAGTAAATTGCATGCAATGTTGCGACGTGTAACGGTACCCTTAGTTCCTTGGATACGACGAGTCGTTTTCCTTGCATTTTTTTGGTGTAATTATAGTAAAATCGCACAAAGCGAGCGACACTCACAATCATATTCAGGTTTATGGAGACAGAGCTTGAAAAAAGTTTTTGTAAAGTTTTAATCAATTTATGATGAGCAGCAGAACAAATCTCCCGACCGCTCTGATACTTTGTTACAATGTATCAGTGCAGGGTCAATACTTAATAGTGCTATATAAATGAATAGATATTATTATTATTCAATGACAGAAAGCAGAGATCTAAACAATGAAACAGATTAAAAACCCAAAGTGCATTAGAAAGTTGCAGAATAATTATGTTTTATATTTATATAAAACTGGAAGACCCATTAGAAGAAGACATTTTTGGTGATATAATGCCGCACAGTGCAGTATACAATCCATCTGCTATTCTTAAAGGGGATATTCCATAAACAATGTATGTCACCTATCCATAGTATATGAAATACATCTATGGGAACCAACTGCTAGGACCCCATCAATCACAAGAACAGGGGTTCTAAGTCTCTTTTTTTAATGCGTAGTAATGAACATACAGGAGCGTCTCAATGATTAGAAGATCATCAAAAAGTGACTTTATTTCAGTAATTCAATACATAAAGTGACACATATATTATATAGAGTCATTACACACAGAGGGATCTATTTCATGTGTTTATTTCTGTTAATGTTGATGATTAATGAAAACCCAAAGGTCATTACCTCAGATAATTAAAGTAGGGAGGATGAAGGGTCTGAGAGATAAAATATGACCTAAATAGGTATCAGAGGCTTCACCTTGTGTGGTTGTGAGAGTCACAACCACTATAAAAGCAGATCACGGCTGCTGCAGTCCCCAGCGTGGAGCAATAAGTTCAGAGATTGAAGGGTTAAACACCACGCTGCCGTATTCCACGAGACATCAAAGGATGAATATATTATTGATTAGTCAACGTTTTCTGGGCTCCGTGACTCCTACCTTAGGACATTACAGGAATTTCTGAAACACGTTGACTAATAAATCAATATTATATTCACCCTTTGATGCTTGGTGGAATACGGCAGCGTGGTTTTCACCCCTTCATCCTCCCTACTTTAATTTTCGGAGATGATGAGCTTTGGGTTTTCATTGCGTGTAAGCCATGATCATCAACATTAACAGAAATAAACACATGACATAGTCCCTCTGTGTGTAATGACTCTATATAATAGATGTGGTCACTTTATGTATTGAATTACTGAAATAAAGTAACTTTTTGATGATCTTCTTATTCATTCAGATGCTCCTGTATGTGGCCGCTGTTCCATTCACTGACTACAGACTGGTGATGGCACGTGCTCATTCCTGCTCCCTTCTTACTTTGTGACATCTGTTTTCAGCAGCCGGCCCACCAGTAATCATATACTTATTGCAAATCGTGTGCTTTTAACTTTAATAAAGGGTTAATAATGTAGGTTTTAATGACAATAAATCACTGAACTGAAACACTCAAACTTCCTAAGTTACAAAGAAAACTTTTGCAACTTTGGCTACTTCTGATAATAGTTTAAGTTGCTTTTCCTCTTGCATTCAGGTTGGAACACAGATTTAAGGGAGTCCTCCATTATATTTTATATTGATGGCCATTGGCTAGGTTATCATTACTAGATTGGGGTGTCCAACATGGGGCCCCCCACTAGTCGGTTGATTTAGAGCTCCAGCCATGTGCTGTTTTAGCAAATACTTGTATCTTCAGGATTTCCTTAGGCTAAATACACACCTCCAGTGATCATCGCTACATCGGATCCAGCACAATCCTGCAAACACAACTTTATTGTTCATTTTGCAAAAATTGATGTTTGGAGGATCTGTTTTTTTAACATTGGAGTCTATGGAGAACAGATCCGGTAACTGATCACTATTCATCCTCTGTTTTTCTCTCATTTGGAAAGGATCCGTTTTTTTCTTATTGGATCAGTTTCAAATGGAAGATAAATAGTGATCATTTACCGGATCCATTCTCCATAGACTTCAATGTTAAACAGATCCTGCAGAAATCAATGTTTTCAAATCAGACAAAATAGTTGTGTTTGCAGAACCTTTTTGACAACAGATCTCTGCAGAATCCACTATAATGGATGATTACCAGATATGTGAACTCAGCCTTAGAACAATGATTTGTATTCAACTGCACAGCAAATCAGGGATTAGGCTGAATGCACATGTCCTGTAAGCATCTGAAAGGGCAGAGTCATGCGAGTGTCCCACACATATCTCGCATGACTCACCCAGCCTGGCTGCCGCCTCTCGGGAGCTATTTAGAAACACTGTATAGATCCAATAAACATCCCGGTTAGAGGGTTGCACCAAACTACAGTGTCGAGAAGTGTATTTCTACTATTATGATTATGCGCTAAACCTATAAAATAATATAGCATAGCTACATACTATCTGCAAAATGACCACATTAATGGCCACTTACACACACCAACTTATCTGTCCAACTTCTGACCAACTTACTGGTTGCAGTGAAATCATGGACACATTGTTCTATTTGTGACTGTGTACAATGGAACAATGTGTCCATGATTTCACTGCAACAGTAAGTTGTTCAGAAGTTGGACAGATAAGTTGGTGTGTGTAAGTGGCCATAAGGGCAACAAATACACGGTGACACCTTAAGGCGATACAGCTGCTAATCAATCATTAAGGAGTCCGTGTTAATGAAAATATACCGTACGTATATAGTAAGCAAGTAGGAACACAATCAGCTTCATGCTCCTGTCCAGAGAGCTGGCGGCTGGGTGAGTCATGCGAGATATATGTGAGACACTTGCATGCAGCTCGCATAAGCCCTTAGAACAGATCCTGCAGAGATCTATTTTTTTTACCATTGGAGTCTATAGACAGCGGATTTGGGAACTGATCGCTATTTATCTTCCATTTGTAACGGATCTTGTAAGCAAAAATGGATCCTTTACAAATGATAGAAAAACAGAGGCTAAAAATCAGTTACCGGATCCATTCTCCATAGACTCCAATATTACAAAACGGATCCTGCAGAAATCAATTATTTACCAATGGACAAAACAGTTGTGTTTGAAGAAACAGATCTCTGCGGGATCCGATCTAACGGGACGATCACTGGACAGGTGAATCCAGCCTTAGCTAGAAGTTGAGTTTTACCTCCGAGGCCGACGGGTCCGTGTTGACCATCTGGAATTAAAGGACAATTAGTGTCAGTGAAGTTCCCGGAACGCAGACGTCAGTGCAGAGAGCGAAACACTGCGCAATAATTCATGTCCTCATTACCGGGATGAATATTTCATGGACTAAAAAAGTGAAGTTTACTAAGTGCCCAGGGCTGGTGTGCCGGAGCGAGCGCCTCCCAACCCCGAGCTCCCCGCTCCTGCGCTATATGTTATAATCACCAGATGGCGAGATGTGATACATTGTATATAACATACACTGATTGTGTTCTATGTGTAATATATTATACTGTTATTATATATTGTAAATTATTCTCTTGTGAAAAGTTGTGAAATAAACTTTGGTTTGAAAACGTTTCCCTTGTCTTTGGCCGCCAGTTATAGCTCCTCCTACTCTTTATATAGATGGAGAGTAATAAAATGTAATACAGCCTGTGTACAATATTAGGGCAGACTAAAGGGTATGTGCACATGATCCGGAGGCACTGAGTGTTGGACGCCTCCGGATCTGTGGCAAGCCGTGGGTGAACGCAGCCGCCCTGCACCCAACGCAGATCATGGACACAGGGCCCCCTGCGTTCACCTGCTGGAGATCGCTTCCAACTCGGCAGCACACAATCTAGATTAGCAGTGTTTTGGACGCAGCGTCGTACCACTGCATGCAAAACGCTGCATTGTACAGAACAAGCATAATGGATCATTTCTAGAAGTCCCATCCGCAGCGTTATTTCAGATGCAGTGCAGGTTCTGAACTTCCACACCTCCGCAGCATGTTCATATATTGCTGCAGAGTGGGTGACTGCAGGGAGACCGCAGATGGTGAGTACAGGTCTCCCTGCATTCCCCCATGGTTCCCCGCAGGTCCGGAGGCGCTGCATCCAAGACATAGTGTCTCCTGATCGTGTGCACACACCCTCAATTAACATGCTGCAGAGATGCAGAAGTCACTCAACCCGCGCCGCAGGTGAAAATGCGCTGCGGTGGGGAGAAGCCCAGTGAAGATTTGATTTCTAGAAATCCTCCATTGTGCTTGTACCGTACAACGCAGTGGTAAGATGATGCGCCCAAAACAAAGCTAATCCGGATGGTGTGAACACAACCTAAAGAGCTCAGTCAGATATCTACGATTATCCACACAAATTGCTCCGACGCAGTGTTGAGCCGGCTGTCAATCAACAATCGGCAGAGCGGAGCAGAGGAGAAGGAACGGCTCTGACGTGACCTCACAGGAAGCAGAGGGATCGCCGGCAGGAGCGCTGAACGGGAGAGATCACTGCACAGCAGCACCACTAGCTGAGATAAGGGTTTAGCTCAATAGGTAAAATAAAAGATAACACATTTTCAAAAAAAAACCTTAAAGATTCAGGGTAGAGCTACACGGTGAGGTGTGACTTTAGAATTGCAGTGGGTGAGAAGAGACAGCGCCAGAATTCAGGCTGAAAAAGATAGCCCAAACATTTATTCTGCCATAGAAAGGTAACAACGTTTCAACCTATCAAAGAGATCTTCATCAAGAAAAGTAAGATGATTTTTTTCGCACTTCTCATCTGTGTATGATCCCTTTATTTGCTCTTTGATGCGATGTAGATGGCTTGCAGATTTTAGACTAATCTGCACCTTTTCCGCAGCAAATCAGGGGCAAAAAATGCTGCAAAATCCTCAGCGTGGGCACAAGACCTAATTGGGATTGTACAATAATAGTGAAAAGATGCATATCATATGGATGGTAGGAAAAAGAAAATGACATACTTGCATAAGAAAAGGAAAACCAAGCCGGGACCTTCTACCAAGCCGATCTCAGTGGCCGGACCTTCTACCGAGCCAATCTCAGTGCCGGACCCTTCTACCGAGCCGATCTCATGGCCGGACCTTCTACCGAGCCAATCTCAGTGGCCAGACCCTTCTACCGAGCCGATCTGAGTGGCCAGAACCCTTCTACCGAGCCGATCTCAGTGACGACGGCGCTTCTACCGAGCCGATCTCAGTGGCCGGACCCTTCTACCGAGCCATCTCAGTGGCCGGACCCTTCTACCAGAGCCATCTCAGTGGCCGGACCCTTCTACCGAGCCGATCTCAGTGGCCGACCTTCTACCGAGCCGATCTCAGTGGCCGGACTCTTCTACCGAGCCGATCTCAGTGGCCGGACCTTCTATCGAGCCGATCTCAGTGGCCGGACCCTTCTACCGAGCCGATCTCATGGCCGGACCCTTCTACCGAGCCGATCTCAGTGGCCGGACCCTTCTACCGAGCCCATCTCAGTGACCGGACGCTTCTACCGAGCCAATCTCAGTGGCCAGACCCTTCTACCGAGCCGATCTCAGTGGCCAGACCCTTCTACCGAGCCGATCTCAGTGACCGGACCTTCTACCGAGCCGATCTCAGTGGCCGGACCCTTCTACCGAGCCCATCTCAGTGACCGGACGCTTCTACCGAGCCAATCTCAGTGGCCAGACCCTTCTACCGAGCCGATCTCAGTGGCCAGACCCTTCTACCGAGCCGATCTCAGTGACCGGACGCTTCTACCGAGCCGATCTCAGTGGCCGGACCCTTCTACCGAGCCGATCTCAGTGGCCGGACCCTTCTACCGAGCCGATCTCAGTGGCCGGACCCTTCTACCGAGCCGATCTCAGTGGCCGGACCTTCTACCGAGCCGATCTCAGTGGCCGGACCCTTCTATCGAGCCGATCTCAGTGGCCGGACCCTTCTACCGAGCCGATCTCATTGGCCGGACCCTTCTACCGAGCCGATCTCAGTGGCCGGACCCTTCTACCGAGCCGATCTCAGTGGCCGGACCCTTCTACCGAGCCGATCTCAGTGGCCGGACCCTTCTACCGAGCCGATCTCAGTGTCCGGACCCTTCTACCGAGCCGATCTCAGTGTCCGGACCCTTCTACCGAGCCGATCTCAGTGTCCGGACCCTTCTACCGAGCCGATCTCAGTGGCCAGACCCTTCTACCGAGCCAATCTCAGTGGCCGGACCCTTCTACCGAGCCGATCTCAGTGGCCGGACCCTTCTACCAAGCCGATCTCAGTGGCCTGACCCTTCTACGAGCCGATCTCAGTGGCCAGACCCTTCTACCGAGCCAATCTCAGTGTCCGGACCCTTCTACCGAGCCGATCTCAGTGGCCAGACCCTTCTACTGAGCCGATCTCAGTGGCCAGACCCTTCTACCGAGCCAATCTCAGTGTCCGGACCCTTCTACCGAGCCGATCTCAGTGGCCAGACCCTTCTACTGAGCCAATCTCAGTGGCTGGACCCTTCTACCGAGCCGATCTCAGTGGCCGGACCCTTCTACCAAGCCGATCTCAGTGGCCTGACCCTTCTACCGAGCCGATCCAGTGGCCGACCCTTCTACCGAGTCGATCTCAGTGGCCGGACCCTTCTACCGAGCCGATCTCAGTGGCTGGACCCTTCTACCGAGCCGATCTCAGTGGCTGGACCCTTCTACCGAGCCGATCTCAGTGGCCGGACCCTTCTACAGAGCCGATCTCAGTGGCTGAACCCTTCTACTGAGTCGATCTCAGTGGCCGGACCCTTCTACCGAGCCGATCTCAGTGGCCGGACCCTTCTACCGAGCCGATCTCAGTGGCCGGACCCTTCTACCGAGCCGATCTCAGTGGCCGGACCCTACTACCGAGCCGATCTCAGTGGCCGGACCCTTCTACCGAGCCGATCTCAGTGGCCGGACCCTTCTACAGAGCCGATCTCAGTGGCTGAACCCTTCTACCGAGTCGATCCCAGTGGCCGGACCCTTCTACCGAGCCGATCTCAGTGGCTGGACCCTTCTACCGAGCCGATCCCAGTGGCTGGACCCTTCTACGACCGATCCCAGTGGCCGGACCCTTCTACCGAGCCGATCTCAGTGGCCGGACCCTTCTACCGAGCCGATCTAAGTGGCGGACCCTTCTACCGAGCCCCTCAGTGGCCGGACCCTTCTACCGAGCCGATCTCAGTGGCCGGACCCTTCTACAGAGCCGATCTCAGTGGCTGAACCTTCTACCAAGCCGATCTCAGTGGCCGGACCCTTCTACCGAGTCGATCTCAGTGGCTCAGGCCTTGTAATACAGATGGGTTCGAAGTCAGAGCTACATCAAACAGTAATTAACTCCTTCAAAGAAGCTGGTGATTACCCTGTCCCATCCCGGGGCCTTTTTTCTCCTGGATGATAATCAGCTGGTATTTGCAGCCCTGCACCTGGTGCTGAGCTCTCCTGGTGGAGCAGGTCTCTCAGATCCTCCATGGTCCTCGCACCTGTCCATTGATCTGTGCACACTGCTAATTTATCCGTCTGTCTTCCCTCCTGTCTTGCAGAGTGATGCATCTCTAGAAGACGAGGTCTAGAGTCTGCACATACCTTGTATTGGAAAGTATGAATGATCTTTCTTTGTATCTGTTTGTTTGCTTTACATCGCCCCAATGTTTCCTAAGAGTTCAATTACAAACTATATACCGTATATTTTTTATATTCTCATAGAAAACTCCTACAAGCTGTGCGCAGGTATTAAAGAGACAGAGAACAACACAGGGATTCTCCTTCTTGTATTCTTTAAAGGCTTTGGACACCTTTGACATGGAAAAACAATGAATTTTCCATGTGTTACTAATTTGTTACCTATTATTAATAAAATTGCACTAAATTTCAATCTGTAATCTTCATGCCTTCATTCATTTTCATATCCTCCTCAATACACAGTTTGCAACCTAATTCAAATTTCAGACTTTTCCCACGTGGGATTGTCTCTCCCAGTAATATAGGCTGGATGTGAAGTCAGAGTGTCTCTCCCAGTAATATAGGCTGGATGTGAGCTGTGTGTCTCTCCAGTAATATAGGCTGGATGTGAGCTCTGTGTGTCTCCAGTAATATAGGCTGGATGTGAGCTGTGTGTCCCCAGTAATATAGGCTGGATGTGAGGTCTGTGTGTTTCCCCCAGTAATATACGCTGGATGTGTGGTCTGTGTGTCTCTCCAGTAATATACGCTGGATGTGAGGTCTGTGTGTCTCTCCAGTAATATAGGCTGAATGTGAGGTCTGTGTGTCTCTCTCAGTAATATAGGCTGGATGTGAGCTCTGTGTGTCTCTCCCAGTATTATAGGCTGGATGTGAGGTCTGTGTGTCTCTCCAGTAATATAGGCTGGATGTGAGGTCTGTGTGTCTCTCCAGTAATATAGGCTGGATGTGAGGTCTGTGTGTCTCTCCCAGTAATATAGGCTGGATGTGGGGTCTGTGTGTGTCTCTCCAGTAATATAGGCTGGATGTGAGCTCTGTGTGTCTCTTCAGTAATATGGCTGGATGTGAGCTCTGTGTGTCTCTCCCACTAATATAGGCTGGATGTGAGGTCTGTGTGCCTCTCTTCAGTAATATAGGCTGGATGTGAGCTCTGTGTGCCTCTCTCCAGTAATATAGGCTGGATGTGAGGTCTGTGTGACTCTACCAGTAATATAGGCTGGATGTGAGGTCTGTGTGTCTCTCCAGTAATATAGGCTGGATGTGAGGTCTGTGTGTCTCTCCAGTAATATAGGCTGGATGTGAGGTCTGTGTGTCTCTCCCAGTAATATAGGCTGGATGTGAGGTATGTGTGTCTCCCAGTAATATAGGCTGGATGTGAGCTCTGTGTGTTTCTCCAGTAATATAGGCTGGATGTGAGCTCTGTGTGTCTCTCCAGTAATATAGGCTGGATGTGAGGTCTGTGTGTCTCTCCAGTGATATAGGCTGGATGTGAGGTCTGTGTGTCTCCCCCAGTAATATAAGCCGGATGTGAGGTCTGTGTGTCTCTCCAGTGATATAGGCTGGATGTGAGGTCTGTGTGTCTCCCCCAGTAATATAGGCTGGATGTGAGGTCTGTGTGTCTCTCCAGTAATATAGGCTGGATGTGAGGTCTGTGTGTCTCTCCAGTAATATAGGCTGGATGTGAGATCTGTGTGTCTCCCCAGTAATATAGGCTGGATGTGAGGTCTGTGTGTCTCTCCCCGTAATATAGGCTGGATGTGAGGTCTGTGTGTCTCTCCCAGTAATATAGGCTGGAAGTGAGGTCTGTGAGTCTCTCCCAGTAATATAGACTGGAAGTGAGGTCTGTGTGTCTCTCCCAGTAATATAGGCTGGATGTGTGGTCTGTGTGTCTCTCCAGTAATATAGGCTGGATGTGAGGTCTGTGTGTCTCCCCCAGTAATATAGGCTGGATGTGAGGTCTGTGTGTCTCTCCCAGTAATATAGGCTGGATGTGAGCTCTGTGTGTCTCTCCAGTAATATAGGCTTGATGTGAGGTCTGTGTGTCTCTTCCAGTAATATAGGCTGGATGTGAGGTCTGTGTGTCTCTCCAGTAATATAGGCTGGATGTGAGCTATGTGTGTCTCTCCAGTAATATAGGCTGGATGTGAGGTCTGTGTGTCTCTCCCAGTAATATAGGCTGGATGTGAGGTCTGTGGTGTCTCTCCCAGTAATATAGGCTGGATGTGAGCTCTGTGTGTCTCTCCAGTAATATAGGGTGGATGTGAGGTCTGTGCGTCTCTCCCAGTAATATAGGCTGGATGTGAGCTCTGTGTGTCTCTCCAGTAATATAGGCTGGATGTGAGGATTGTGTGTCTCTCCAGTAATATAGGCTTGATGTGAGGTCTGTGTGTCTCTTCCAGTAATATAGGCTGGATGTGAGGTCTGTGTGTCTCTCCAGTAATATAGGCTGGATGTGAGGTCTGTGTGTCTCCCAGTAATATAGGCTGGATGTGAGGTCTGTGTGTCTCTCCAGTAATATAGGCTGTATGTGAGGTCTGTGTGTCTCTCCAGTGATATAGGCTGGATGTGAGGCCTGTGTGTCTCTCCAGTAATATAAGCTGGATGTGATGTCTGTGTGTCTCTCCAGTAATATAGGCTGGATGTGAGGTCTGTGTGTCTCTCCAGTAATATAGGCTGTATGTGAGGTCTGTGTGTCTCTCCCAGTGATATAGGCTGGATGTGAGGCCTGTGTGTCTCTCCAGTAATATAAGCTGGATGTGATGTCAGTGTGTCTCTCCAGTAATATAGGCTGGATGTGAGGTCTGTGTGTCTCTCCAGTAATATAGACTGGATGTGAGGTCTGTGTGTCTCCCCCAGTAATATAGACTGGATGTGAGGTCTGTGTGTCTCCCCCAGTAATATAGGCTGGATGTGAGGTCTGTGTGTCTCTCCAGTAATATAGGCTGTATGTGAGGTCTGTGTGTCTCTCCCAGTGATATAGGCTGGATGTGATGTCTGTGTGTCTCCCCCAGTAATATAGGCTGGATGTGAGGTCTGTGTGTCTCTCCAGTAATATAGGCTGGATGTGAGGTCTGTGTGTCTCTCCCAGTAATATAGGCTGGATGTGAGGTCTGTGTATCTCTCCAGTAATATAGGCTGGATGTGAGGTCTGTGTGTCTCTCCCAGTAATATAGGCTGGATGTGAGGTCTGTGTGTCTCTCCCAGTAATATAGGCTGGATATGAGGTCTGAGTTTCTCTCCAGTAATATAGGCTGGATGTGAGGTCTGTGTGTCTCTCCCATAAATATAGGCTGGATGTGAGGTCTGTGTGTCTCTCCCAGTAATATAGGTTGGATGTGAGGTCTGTGTGTCTCCCAGTAATATAGGTTGGATGTGAGGTCTGTGTGTCTCCCAGTAATATAGGCTGGATGTGAGGTCTGTGTGTCTCCCAGTAGGCAATTGGACTTCAAGCTACTGAAGACTTCAATATACACTGTATCCGAACTGAGGTCTCTGCATGTGAGTCCTCTGTCTTAATATAGTGAATTACTTTATATATTCCTGGTGGCAGTCTCTGTGGATCCCCTCCCCCATACAGTAATGTCACCATCGTCCTGTGACTTTTTCTACAAGGTCCTTCCTATGTGAGTAATGGTTGTGTTATGAGGTTATTGTCTTCTGTCACCATCGTCATGGTCGTGTTGTGACACCCATCCTCCCAGCGTGAGAACTGGGCACCGTTGGCAGGGAGGGACGCCAACGACATCTTTTATCACATTAAACTTCACTAGTCCTCAGGAAGAAGAAAGGAAATGTCCCTGCTCCTCCCGAATCGCCAGCCTTTGTGTGCGGGAACAAACGGGTCAGAATGTGTATATAGAGTGGATGGAGGAGGCGATAGCGGCCCCCGCACCCTGGTGCCCAGAGAACATCACATCATACAGTCCCTGACAGACGTTATATTGCTTCTCCATGTTATGTAAATAAGCTTATAACCTGATGTTACATTCATCCATTGGTTGTATAAATTTCTCTTTTGAAAGCTGAAACCCTCTGGAATGTGGTTTAGGTTAAGAAAATAAATTGTCATCAATGCTGAAATATCGATCATTTAATGAACACAGAATGGGCAGATTTTGGCAAGACGAAAGTTTTGTCGCCCACAGAAAGTAATGTGATATTCAAACAAATAACTTAAAATACAAATATATGTTGCATAACATTGGTGAATGAAGTTGTGGTGCTATTAGTCATATTTAATATTTTGTGTGACTTCCGTGAGCTTGAAGGACTGCATCCATGTGGTTCAACAATGATTCATGCAATGTATTAATGAAGTCATCAGGAGTAGCAAAGAATGCAGTCTTACATGCCTCCCAGAGTTCATCTAGATTCTTTGGTTTTGTCTTCCAAGCTTCCTCTTTCATCCTACCCCAAACATGCTCAATGATGTTCATGTCTGGTGACTGGGCTGGCCTGTCCTTGAGCACCTTGAGCTTTTTTGTCTGGAGGAACTTTGTTGTAGAGATGAATGTATGAGATGGAGCACCATCCTGCTGCAGAATATACATTAAAGGTGCCAGCCACCTCTGCAGGGGATCTGGTCTTCAGCCTCTTGATAATCAAGGCTTTGGTTGCAGGGTGGATTTTTGGCATGTTGTCAGAGTTCAAGTTGCAGTACAAGTGAAGGTCTGGGGTGCTGGGTTTCTTTATATACACACCCACTAATTAGCCGATCATATACTGAGCACAGGTGAGGATGTAAACTAGGATTGGGGGCATTATATGACCAGGCGACAAAACTTTTGTCTTGCTAAAATCTGCCCATTCTGTGTTCATTAAATGATCAATATTTCAGCATTGATGATAATTTATTTTCTTAACCTAAACCACATTTGGGAGGGTTTCAGCTTTCAAAAGAGAAATTTATACAACCAGTGGATGAATGTAACGTCAGGTTATAAGCTTTTACTACATAACATGGATAAGCGACATAACTTCTGTCAGTGACTGTATGTATATATACCACTAGCTGGGAGCCCGATGCACATGCATCGGGATTCTAGAACGGCGAGTCTCTGACTCGCAATGCTCGCTGCGCGGGCATTGCGATTCGGCTTTGAACTTGTCGCAATGGCAGCTGCGAGTCGACTTACAACTGCTCGCAATGGCCGCTTCGCGGCCAATGCTTCGCACGTATCCACATGACCACGCCGGAAGTCGAAGGGGCAAAAAAGCTATTCGCAATTATATAATAGATATATGATACAAAGATTGAGGAGCTTAAACGTAAAATGTCACATAAATTCTCCAGAGGTCAACAATGTTACATATTGAACAATGTTTTTATAAATCAGAGAAAAGTTCTTTAAAGTGGTTGTCCCAAGACTATAAGTTATCCTGTATACATAGGATTGGGAAGAACGAAATGGAAACTTAAGGCTACGGCTCCCACTACTCCCAAAAATGAGGCTCTGCAGAGTTTGATCCAAATGGAGCAGAATAAATTAAGCTCTGGAGTATAATACAGGAGGTAACTCAGGATCAGTAATGTAATGTATGTACACAGTGACTGCACCAGCAGAATAGTGAGTGCAGCTCTGGGGTATAATACAGGAGGTAACTCAGGATCAGTAATGTAATGTATGTACACAGTGACTGCACCAGCAGAATACTGAGTGCAGCTCTGGAGTATAATACAGGAGGTAACTCAGGATCAGTAATGTAATGTATGTACACAGTGACTGCACCAGCAGAATAGGGAGTGCAGCTCTGGAGTATAATACAGGAGGTAACTCAGGATCAGTAATGTAATGTATGTACACAGTGACTGCACCAGCAGAATAGTGAGTGCAGCTCTGGAGTGTAATACAGGAGGTAACTCAGGATCAGTAATGTAATGTATGTACACAGTGACTGCACCAGCAGAATAGTGAGTGCAGCTCTGGAGTGTAATACAGGAGGTAACTCAGGATCAGTAATGTAATGTATGTACACAGTGACTGCACCAGCAGAATAGTGAGTGCAGCTCTGGAGTGTAATACAGGAGGTAACTCAGGATCAGTACTGTAATGTATGTACACAGTGACTGCACCAGCAGAATAGTGACTGCAGCTCTGGAGTATAATACAGGAGGTAACTCAGGGTCAGTAATGTAATGTATGTACACAGTGACTGCACCAGCAGAATAGTGAGTGCAGCTCTGGAGTATAATACAGGAGGTAACTCAGGATCAGTAATGTAATGTATGTACACAGTGACTGTACCAGCAGAATAGTGAGTGCAGCTCTGGAGTATAATACAGGAGGTAACGCAGGATCAGTAATGTAATGCATGTACACAGTGACTGCACCAGCAGAATAGTGAGTGCAGCTCTGGAGTATAATACAGGAGGTAACTCAGGATCAGTAATGTAATGTATGTACACAGTGACTGCACCAGCAGAATAGTGAGTGCAGCTCTGGAGTATAATACAGGAGGTAACTCAGGATCAGTAATGTAATGTATGTACACAGTGACTGCACCAGCAGAATAGTGAGTGCAGCTCTGGAGTATAATACAGGCGGTAACTCAGGATCAGTAATGTAATGTATGTACACAGTGACTGCACCAGCAGAACAGTGAGTGCAGCTCTGGGGTATAATACAGGAGGTAACTCAGGATCAGTAATGTAATGTATGTACACAGTGACTGCACCAGCAGAATAGTGAGTGCAGCTCTGGAGTATAATACAGGAGGTAACTCAGGATCAGTAATGTAATGTATGTACACAGTGACTGCACCAGCAGAATAGTGAGTGCAGCTCTGGAGTATAATACAGGAGGTAACTCAGGATCAGTAATGTATGTACACAGTGACTGCACCAGCAGAATAGTGAGTGCAGCTCTGGAGTATAATACAGGAGGTTACTCAGGATCAGTAATGTAATGTATGTACACAGTGACCAGCAGAATAGTGAGTGCAGCTCTGGAGTATAATACAGGAGGTGACTCAGGATCAGTAATGTAATGTATGTACACAGTGACTGCACCAGCAGAATAGTGAGTGCAGCTCTGGAGTATAATACAGGAGGTAACGCAGGATCAGTAATGTAATGTATGTACACAGTGTCTGCACCAGCAGAATAGTGAGTGCAGCTCTGGAGTATAATACAGGAGGTAACTCAGGATCAGTAATGTAATGTATATACACAGTGACTGCACCAGCAGAATAGTGAGTGCAGCTCTGGGGTATAATACCTTAAGGGTACCTTCACACACAGCAATATTGCTAGGCAATGTCACTGGCAATTTGCTGGTTGCAGTGAAATCATGGACACATTGTTCCATTTGTACACAGCAACAAAATGTAACAATGTGTCCATGATTTCACTGCAACCAGCAAATTGCCAGTGAAATTGCCTAGCCATATTGCCGTGTGTGAAGGTACCCTTAGACATAAGATAAAATATAACGCAGGATTTGTGGAGGATAAGTGATGTCATGTATGTATATAAATGTTATTAATTCTATATGTACACTCAGTGTTGCGCATTCCTCGGCGGGTTGAGCATACACATTATCCGGTTGACATCTTCTATGTAAATAAAGGTGTAGTGACACTGGCGGATTACGAGTTTTCTCCTCTAACGTTTCCAGTTCTATGTGTCAGGTTTAGTTGCATGATAAATAGTGATACAATAGGGAGTGGGGATCCGGCGGTTTCACAGGCAGATGCCTTTACACAAAACCATCTGGCAAACAAGGAACATGTCAGGGTGATGTGGGACGAGTCCAGTGTGTAAAGTTACATCGCACAATGCCCAGATGCCGTCGTCCTATGGAGCCAGCGCCGGCGATCTCCGCCAGGAGACTTTGTATTGGATTTCTCCCCTCTATTGTTGGAGTCTTGGCAGCGCCGCTCTGTGTAGGATGAACCCATCCCAGCGATGTGAGCGAAACCTGTCGTGTTCACGTCTCCTGACACCTGTCTGAACATCGTCCTGGACAAGCAGCGGCTGAGAGTCGTGTGTGTCAGTGTTTGCCGAGCTCTCTGACTCAAGCATCTATGATCACACATACAAAGGGAGACTTTGTGCTTCCTCCCTGGGGTGTTACGGGCAACATGTAGGCGAAGCTTTCATCCCAACATCCAAAGGAGTGTCACTCATTGACAAAGCTGCGTTCCCAATCAGGGCTTTCAAGTGCAGGTTCACTGCTGTTTCACTTTTTTGCTAAAGGAATTTTCTCATCTCAGATATTTCCCAAGATGTTTTCACTGATAGGCGTCCAACCTACGTGACCCTCATCCATTGGAAAAATGGAGGTCAGTGACTCTGACCATGGGCCCATTGGAAAAATGGAGGTCGGTGACTCTGGCCATGGGCCCATTAGAAAAATGGGGGTTGGTGACTCTGACCATGGGCCCATTAGAAAAATAGGGATCGGTGACTCTGACCATGAGCCCATTAGAATAATGGGGGTCAGTGACTCTGACCATGGGCCCATTGGAAAAATGGGGGTCGGTGACTCTGACCATGGGCCCATTGGAAAAATGGGGGTCGGTGACTCTGACCATGGGCGCATTGGAAAAATGGAGGTCGGTGACTATGACCATGGACCCATTAGAATAATGGGGGTCCGTGACTGATCGTCAGACAGGATAGTGTCAATGCATGTGAAAAACAGGTTACAAGAACGCAACAACTCATTAAAAGGCAATGCAGGGGTGACTTACAAACAACATTGTTTTCATGCAAATCACAAGATAAAACAATGATGTTCAATAAGAGAACAGTACAATAGCTTACAAGAAATCAGGATGAATACTCAGCATGTGCTAGACAGGTTCTAAATGCAATTTGGTTCACTGGGTTTTCTCTAATACTAAGTAACAGATACTTCTGGAATTAACTTTAGTCAGAGTTTTTCTGTCTAAGATGTGGCACTGTCCGGCGTCAGTCACTGTCCCATTTAACTAATAAATCAAACTATTAACATCCTGGCTCTAATGAGAGCAAGAGCAATGTTAGTGGATAACTTTCTCCCACTGAGCACTATGTCTGTACAGGATACAATGGCCCGATTCATTTAGATCAGGAGGTTCAGAGTTTGGTCTTCGGGTTCTTTCTGGAGTCAATGTTCAGTGTTCGATCTTTGAGTTCAGCCTGGACTCTATTGGTGTTTGGTCTTTGACTCCAGACTGAACCTGAAGACTGAACACCGAACATTGACTCCAGACTGAATCTGATGTTCAGTGTTTGGTCTTTCAGTTCCATCTGGAGTCGATGTTCGGTGTTCAGTTTTCGTGTTTCTTCTGGAGTTGGCGTACCGTCTTCGGGTTCAGTCTGGAGTCGATGTTCGGTGTTGAGTCCTTGGGTTCAGTCTGGAATTGATGTTGGTGTTCAGTCTTCGGGTTCAGTCTGTAGTTGATGTTGTTTTTCAGTCTTGGGGTTCAGTTTGGAATTAATGTTGGTGCTCAGTCTTCGGGTTAAGTCTGGAGTCGATGTTCGGTATTGAGTCCTCGGGTTCAGTCTGTAGTTGATGTTGTTCAGTCTTCAGGTTCAGTCTGGAGTCGATGTTGGTGTTTAGTCTTAAGGCCACTTTACACACACCAACTTCTGTGTCCAACTTCTGAACAAATCTCTGGTTGCAGTGAAATCATGGACACATTGTTACATTTGTACACAGCCGCAAAATAGAACAATGTGTCCATGATTTCACTGCAACCAGAGATCTGTTCAGAAGTTGGTCACAGAAGTTGGTGTGTGTAAAGTGGCCCTAAAGGTACCGTCACATGCGACAATATTGCTAGGCAATTTGCTGGTTGAAGTGAAATCATGGACACATTGTTCTATTTTGTTGCTGTGTACAAATGTAACAATGTGTCCATGATTTCACTGCAACCAGCAAATTACCTAGCAATAATGCCGCGTGTGACGGTACCTTTACACATGTGTGCAGCTCTCTACATTCAGGTCTATGGGCGTTACAGAAACAATTAACCCCCTTGTTGGGTTCTTAAAGGGAACCAACCACCTCAGATCACCCTAATACACAGTTAATACGTGTCCCTGCACCCTAAGGATACGTTTCCAGCACGGTTTTTGTGTAAAATCTTGCATTAGTATAAATCATATAAAGACTTTATAAACTTACTAGCCTGAAGACTTCTGGGCGTATCCCTCCTTCTGTTATACTTCAGGGCTGTGCATTCATTGCATGGCTGCGCTCCCCCTCCCTCCGTGCCTGCTGCCCTGCCCTGATGGGTGTGATCGTTATCTCCTCTGCACAGAGGGAGGGGGAGCACAGACATGCAATGCACAGCCCTGAAGTATAACAGAAGGAGGGATACGCCCAGAAGTCTCCAGGCTAGTAAGTTTATAAACTCTTTATATCAGTTATACTAATGCAAGATTTTACACAAAAACAGTGCTGGAAACGTATCCTTAGGGTGCAGGGACATGTACTAACTGTGTATTAGGGTGATCTGAGGTGGTTGGTTCTCTTTAACTCTCAATTTACATGATTTTGCTTCTGCATGAAATCCGTTCTCCATGCACTGACTTCCTGCTGAATTTGCAGCAAGTAGACCTGCAATGCAAAGCATGGTGGACGAGGCAACAGTCTGATTCTATCATGGACATAAAGTGGATTTCAGACTACATTATACTGGAGTGACTATTGGTGCTTTACTAAAGCAGAAAACTGAATGTTGGCATACCCAATACTACATACTGCTCTCCATACACGCCTTACAACTGTGCTGGGCTGTTCCTGACCTCACAATAGGGGGTTCTCATGCTGGAATGGGGCTGTCCTGTGATTTGGGATTTAACTTTGGAAGGTCTGCCTAATACATTGTATTTCTTCCTACTGACATCCTCAATGCACGGGCTTATTAAGATAATATACAGTATAATGGGTCCCAGTTTTCCACTGCACATGACCACCAGTCTGCATGTGAAGGGTCGCAGCATGCACTAGTTTGGTTTATTTTACTGCACCAGAGTAATGAATGCAATGAAAGTCAGCTGAGCCCCTTCTGCAATGCACAGGAGCAAATGTAGCTGCAGACGGAGCCAGTCACCTCCAGGATAAACGCTCGGGTCTGGGCTGATTTGCCTGATTTATAAGCACCACTCCAGTGTTTTTCTTTTGATTTTTTCAGCGCTGGAGTGGTGCTTTAAATGTAAACCTCATGTCCCCAGTCTTAGGCTAGGGTCACACTAGCGCCAAGCATCCGCCAAAAGGATGAGTTTTTTTCATCTATAAATTTCTGCAAACGGATGTGTTAACGCACCCATAGACTCCAATACAAAAAATAGATGGCCAAATTGCTATGCGTTTGGCATTATGAGTTTTTTTAGCGCACATCATAACGCGGTCTGCAGCGTTTTTTGGCCCGTTTTAGGAAATGGATGCGTTAATTTAACACTGGAGTCTATGGCAAACGCATCTGTTAATGCATGGTACATACATGTACCATGCGATGAAAATGTACACACATGTCATGTGAATGCCAGGGAAAAAAAAAACATCCTTTTAATGCATCCTTTTAGCAGATGGCACTACTCAAGTGTGACCCTAGCTTTATACTCACCTTCAGGCAGCTTCACCTCTTACCAGTGCTGCTCTGGACCCATGGTGTTATCTTGTGCCTGTAACTTCTGACTGGCCAGAAGGCTGAAGTTACGTCATAAGAGCTCAATGCAAGTCTATGAGAGCCAGATGGAGGTTAGAATGAGGCCAGACTAAGGCCAGAATGAGTACCAGAAGAAGGCCAGAACAAGGCCACACTGAGACCAGAATGGGGCCAGGGCAACCCAGAATGAGGGCAGGGCGAGACCGGAATAAGGCCAGATCGAGGCCAGGATGAGGCTAGAATGAGGTCAGAACAAGGCTAGAATGAGGCCAGAACGAGGCCAGAAAGAGACCAGGACGAGACCAGATAGAGGCCAGAACAAGGCTAGAATGAGACCAGAACAAGACCAGAACAATGCCAGAAAGAGGCCAGAATGAGACTAAAATGAGACCAGGACGGGGCCAGAAAAAGACCTGAACTAGGCCAGAATGAGGCCAGAACAAGGCCAGGACGAGACCAGAATGAGGCCTGGATGAGACCAGATAGAGATCAGAACGAGACCCTCATAGAGTCGTATTGAGTTGTGACCTCATGCAAGTCCATGAAACACTGGAGCTGCAGCAGGTCACAAATCCCTGCGGACCCGCCCCGATGTAAGGTGAAGTTGCCAGAAGGTGAGTATCAGACAGGGGACCGGGAATTGACTTTGCTGCATCAGGATTCCCTTCAGGTTTTGTGACAAATCTGCACTCAAAAAAATTCTTCAAAAACGCAGTAAAAATTCACCGTGTGCACACAGCCGTGGGCCTCGTGGGGAGGGACACAGCAGCAGCACAAGCTCTTTGGCTTTGTGCACACGCTGAGTATTTGGTGCAGAAATCTGCATCTTCTGGCAGAAAAACTCAACAAAAATACAATGCAGATTTGGTGCAGATTTGTGCCTTTTCTCAATGAAGTCAATAGCAGGAAGGAAAAACACAGGAAATCTGCACCAAGAGTTGACACACTGCAAGCAAATGTGCAAGGAAAAAATAAGCTACGTGGGCACAAAACTTCAGAATTCTCATTGACTTTGCTGAGGTAAGGACAGGCTGCAAATGTCACAAAACAGCAACAAATCTGCACCGAAAAATGCACCGCAAAGCACCAAATCTGCACCGAAAATGCATCAAATCTGCACCAAAAATGCATCAAATCTGCAGCGTGTGCACAAACCCAAAGACAGATGATGGATTTCAGACTCCAATAACCTCTGCAGCGATTTATCTGTTACGGCTAAATGATTTGCCCCAAGGACTCGACGTCAAACCATCCTGGTCCGATCACTAATGATTATCATTATGTTTATGGACAGTTTGACAAGGAGCCGGTTACAGAAGCTTATGTATATGGAGTGTATGTGTACGGGGTAATTAAGGCGGTATTATGTCATACGTGGTTATTAAGTGTTTAATTGTGTGTCTTGGACACCTCCCAGTGCAGATTCTCCTTCTGGAAGTCGTCTTTGCCGCCGGGTCCTCACAGGATTAATACATTTGTTTTAACTTGCAAATGAGGTCACCATTACCTGATGAGCATTTCCTCCTTAAATAAACACATTAGTCCCTAAGGAGTTCCTGCAGGTTACTGTATTGTACAGTGCACGGCTGCGCTACCTAACATTTCCAGGTTTTTAGCCATATGGCTTGTGCACAGAGGTGTAACTACAACAGGTGCAGGGGCTGCAATCACACCCGGGCCCTGGAGCCTAGGGGGGCCCCAAAAGTTCTTTTGGCCTATAGAAAAAGACTATGGTGCAGTCACCAGATGGAGCCGCTTCCGAGTCCACAGCATGAAATAAACATGTTGCGGAGGAGCGGACTCCCGGCAACCTGCACCGCAGCTCCAAACACGCTGCAGGAGGGTTAAGCATAGTGAGGATGAGATTTCTTGAAATCCCATCCACTATGCTTGTACTGTACTAGGCAGCGTTTTGGACGCAGCGGCAAGACGCTGCGTACACTGATAGTGTGCACTTACCCTTATTGTTGTGTCATTTGTCTCCAGTACATGTTTAATAAAGTTAGTTTTATTCAACACAAAAGCAACAAAAAGTCAGCGGTTGCAATGTTGCACTTTCTCGTTGCGTTCAATGGTGAAAAAACGCTGATACAATTGGTGCAGCAGTTTCCTTTTCAGACAGAAAGAGGAGACATCGCCGGCAACGCAGCGGCGATGTTGAAAGCAACTATCGCTGCCAGGGTTAAGGATCGCTGCCAGGGTTCAATTTAACATTGGCTTCAAAGGGGGAAGTTGCTTGCAACATCGCAGTTGCGGTGTCACACAGGACAATGCAGACACATCGCCTGAGCAGCATCGCCAGGTTTCAGGACAGTGTCCTGCTGTTGCTGAAGCAACTATCGCCGTTGATATCACCCTGTTACACGGGGCGACTCTCCAGCGATGTCGCTTCAAAATGGCAACGCCCCTGAGTTCCCGAAGATGTTTCCCCGTGTAACGGGGTCTTCAGAGCTTTTGCTGCTGCTGGAAAAAGTAGCTTTAAATTTGCAGAAAACTAATGAATAAAAAAAATGGGTGTGAACATAAGCTAAGAAACAATGTTTGTAATTAGCTGTTCGCCCTTTTCAAGTTCTCTTCTCGCTATGGCTGTGTTCACACTGTGCGTATTTCATCCGTTTTTGTGTCATTTCCAGCTTCAAACAAAACTGGATCCGTTCTTTAAAAAAAAAAAAAAAAAAGCATCACAAATGCGTCAACCTTTTATCCATTTTTTATCCTTTTTTGTGCTGCGTCTTTTTTCCCCATAAACAATGGTTTCAAGGGAAAAAACGGATCAATAATTGAGGCTCATTCTTTTTCTGGATGCATTTTGTGGCCCAAAAACGGAGCAATAAAATCCTCAGTGTCTGAGCGGCATTTCTGAAAACTGATTGACTGTGTTGGGATCACAGGAAGGGATCGTTTTTTGCATGTAAAAAAACGCACAGTGTGAACATGGCCTATCAATGAATAAGAACATTATTGACATCCTGTACAGACCTGCAAGAAATGTGTCCAATCTGATACCTTCTGCTTGCACTGATACATTGTAGCAAACCTTCATGTTGAGAGATTTGTGCAGCTCGTGCATTTTAGAGGATTTTCTTGGCTTGATACAAAAGAAGCATTTTCAGATTTCCAGCCTCAGGATGTATCTATTTATTGACAGCAAGTGAAAGGAGGTGGACGGCGCCCATTGCAGTGGACATAGATGAATGAAGGCTGCCTGTGATTGTAGTGCGCCGGGGCCCGGTGTGTCGGTGTCGGCAGATCACAGCAACAGGCATAGGGACTTTCCACAAATCATAATAATGATTATGGTGGGAGGGGGGGCAGCTTTCATCTCATGGATAAAAGGGGCTTATGGGAGGAAAACAAGTGATCAGACCATGTGACTGCGGGGGAGACCGTCCCCATAATCCCACCCCAGGGTGCCCAAATCCAAGACCACCAATACGTTGTATTGACAGGATCTCTTTATGTCTATGGGATTCATTCAGGTACTAAATGCCGTGTCTTCCCTGATTCCCCCTATACCTGTGCATGGAGCTGTAGTAACCAGACACCGTGTCGCTCTTATTCTTAGGGCGTCCATGAGAAAAAGGTTTAGGGGTTACTCTTTCCCCAAGTCTGCACAGGGTAATCATGGTGTCGGGGTCCTGTAAATGCTCAACAAACTTTGCATGAAACAAAAATACAATTTATAATAAATCTGCTTCTTTCTTCATTTATGAGCCTCTTCTCCTCCCTCCTGAACTTGTAATTCATTCCAAAAATCTGACTTGGACAAGACATGGACTGTGAGTTCACTGGAGGAATCAGACTATAGCTGCCTATTATATCTATGAGAAGGATGGAAGAGCAGAGGGAAGCACAGAAACAGACCATGCTGCTGCTCTCTGGTAGTTTTTATCTCACCTCAGTGCTGGATTCTCATCTACAATGCTAAGTACTATGATATAATGTATACCATACTGCTGCATTCTAGTGGGTGGTTTTATCTCACTGTAGAGCTGGATTCAAAGCTACACTGCTCAGTACTACTGTATGAATTACCTCCATGCTGCTACTTTCTAGTGGTTGTTTGATCTCATCCTGGAGCTGGATTCTCGTCTACTCTGCTCAGTACTGCTGCTTTCTAGTAGGTGGTTTTATCTCACCCCAGGACTGGATTCTCATCTACACTGCTCAGTACTGCTGTATAAAGTCCTCCCATACTGCTGCTTTCTAGTAGGTGGTTTTATCTCACCCCAGAGCTGGATTCACATCTACACTTCTCACTACTGTTATATAATGTCCTTCATGCTGCTGCTTTCTAGTCAGTAGTTTTATCATCCTAGAGCTGGATTTTCATGCACTGCTGTATAATGTCCTACATGCTTCTACTTTCTAGTAGATGGTTTTTATTTCACTCAGCTGGATTCACAGATACACTGCTCAGTACTATTGTACAATAACCTCCATGCTGCTGCTGCTTTCTAGTGGTTGTATTATCTGTATTATAAAGTCCTCTCATACGGCTTCTTTCCAGTAGGTGGTTTTATCTCACCACAGAGCTGAATTCCCAGCTACACCTGCTCAGTACTGCTGTATAATGTCCTTCATGCTGCTACCTGCTAGGTAGTGTTATAGCTCACTACAGTGCTGGATTCACAGCTACACTGCTCAATACTGATGTATATATGTCTTCCATGTGCTCGCTATTTCTGAACGTGCTAGATAGAGGCAGGAGAGCAGGAATACCTCATGTCTGTGTGTGCTGTACATCTGAGTAGCCAGTCTGCACCCACCAGCTTAGAGGCATCTAAAGAGATTTCATTAGAGATGAAAACTGCTGAAAGTCCAGGATATGAATCATATAATGGCCAGAAATAGTGTCATCCCTGGTGTGTACCCACCAGGCAACTCAATCTGAACAGTCACTTGAGATTACAAGTGCACTTTAAATAAAGCCTGATTGTCTGTAGTCTGTGCTGCAGCATATATGGAGCAGCGCAGCGTTCACACAATGCACAGGTTGCAGCCGGTGATCTGTGGATATTTCTTGCCAAAAGCGATGCAGGGAACCCTGCTGTCAACAGCACTAAACCTTCCCAACATACGCTCCTACATCAGTGAGGGCATGGAGCAGTGCCAGGCAGCTGATTAAATAACACCCGCACCATGCCAGGCAAACACAAAGGCCATGCCGTGTCACCGTGGATAACTTCCCACAGGATATATTATCATAGAAGGAATGATCTGCAGATCTGTGAGCGTCATGGCTGCCAGATCCAACACAAGGAGACGATGGGGGTCCGTCCACTGCCAGCAATACCGGGGGGCTACAAGGAAATGTGACTACAGAAGATCTAGGTACACAACCACCACTGGCGTTATATCATTGATCCGTCATCACTCGTCAGGCTTGGAGCTGACTCAATGGTCAACAAGGGCTGGCTGGCCCAGGGGGCAAGGGTGCAGATGCCCCCCGGGCCAGTGGTTAAGCAGAAGTTTTGGGGCCGCCCGGCTACCACTCATGTTGGTCTGGGAGGCCACTCTGCCCCTGAAGCTCACTACTCATGGGACACTGCTGTGTGCTTGCCCCCCAGGCTGAAATTTACCAGCCAAACCCCTGATGGTCAATCTGGGAGTATCCAAAGGTCCACAGGGAATACTCCAAAATGAAGACCAGAGCATCATGGCCACCCAGGGGTCTTACTCTGTCATAAGACAGCAGATCAAAATCACTGGGATCACATGATGTCGGCTCAGTAAATGGGGTCACTAACCCTTCGGCTAAAAAGAGAGATTACCTTCTTCAAAAATAATATGGTAAAAACCCTTTTATTATACAAATTTAAAAGGTCTAAGAGACCGACATTTCGGACATACAATAATCAAGTTTAAACCAGACCACTATATAGGAAGACAGACCCCCTGGATATTCCTATGGGACAATCCCTACTTAGCAATGGAGGAAGTTACACCCTACAAATATGGTGCCCCCATTCGAAGGCAGCTAACCCTATGGGTACCTTTACACACGGGTACATTTGTAGCTTGTCACCAGGTAACTTACTGGTTGCAGTGAAATCATGGATACATGGTTCTATCTTGTTGCTGTGTACAAATGGAATCATGTATCCATGATTTCACTGCAACCAGTAAGTTACCTGGTGACAAGCTACAAATGTAGCCGTGTGTAAAGGTACCCTATGATTTGCCCTTAGCTAGGTAGAGAGTATACATTCATATACAGGTTAAATCAATCTCTTATGGAGTCAAAGTATCTCAATGGGAAGGACCCCCAAGACTGATTTTCGTTGCTGGTAGATTTGTGGTCTTCAATTGATTATTATAAACAATTCTTCAGGTGCTTGACGCGTTTCTCCCCATGGTATAAAAAGATTTTCATCAGAAGAAGGAGAATGGCGTCCGCAATCAATGGAGTCATCATGGATTATCCACAAATGAAGTTGAGGAAATTTCCAAGGCAAAAGAGGTAATGCAGGTAAATTGCAACCACTAAAGACATCACACCACAAAATACATCAGCCTCCAAAGGGGACAAAATTAAGTGTCACAGATGAATATATTATGGCCATAAGGTCTGGGATTAGCTGCCGCAGAGCAAACTCGCGCATGCGCAATGCGCAGCGCGAAGTCCTATGACATGGATATGACGAGATTTGCGTCATACAACCTATACCGCCCATGGAGGGGGGCGAGGAAGCTCACAATACATTAGCACGCCCACCTGGGTGTGAATAATTGATCTGCAGGCTGTGCTGAGAGGCCACAGGGAACGCCCCGTGTGACTCCTCAAGCACTGAGAAGCCGCAGAAAGGAAGGTAGTAACAGCACTTTTACATACTTTACAAGTTGCAACAACAATAAAGTGCATAAAGCAAATATAAACAATGGGGGCACCTTTCACTTTCACATCTTGGTATTTCATTCCAAAAGTGATTTTTAATTAACTCACAAAAGTCTACAATTCTATGGAGGATACATGGAAAGTGCCTGACATAATAAATGTATCATTCTTGGGTTCTGTGATGTCAATATTGTTTGTTTCTTTTCCCTTTTTGGGGATAAACATTGTATCAATGTGTCCAAGTTCAGCTTGTGTACAGTACTGAGGACGTCTGCAGGTTCTGGTTTCTGACTTTATCAATATAATAAACCTTTTCATGGTGAATCGAGTCGCTGGCGGATCGTCCTCCGGTTATTGCACTGATACAGGAATGCTGCATCTTTTATGACACTTGCACTTCTATGGGAAGTCAGACCTGCACTTATAGACATTGTAACCTTCCATTATTTCTAAGGATCTGAGAATGAGCAGCCAGAAGTCCCCAGATACAATGTACCCGGGTGTCATTACCGCCTGTCAGGCTGTAACACAAATGATTCAAGACAATAACCCAGCAATACTGGATTCTGCAAATTAAAGGTGGATCAAAGGCTTCAGGATCACAAACCTGTCAAAAGATTATTTTACTGCTACAAAGGTGCCTGAGGCGTATAAAGAAAAGATGGGGTACAATAATGAGATCAAACTTGGGATTTTCCTATAGATCTGATTTATTTTTCCATGTTCCACAGTGACTGCACCAGCAGAATAGTGAGTGCAGCTCTGGAGTATAATACAGGAGGTAACTCAGGATCAGTAATGTAATGTATGTACACAGTGACTGCACCAGCAGAATAGTGAGTGCAGCTCTGGAGTATAATACAGGAGGTAACTCAGGATCAGTGATGTAATGTATGTACACAGTGACTGCACCAGCAGAATAGTGAGTGCAGCTCTGGAGTATAATACAGGAGGTAACTCAGGATCAGTGATGTAATGTATGTACACAGTGACTGCACCAGCAGAATAGTGAGTGCAGCTCTGGAGGATAATACAGGAGGTAACTCAGGATCAGTGATGTAATGTATGTACACAGTGACTGCACCAGCAGAATAGTGAGTGCAGCTCTGGAGGATAATACAGGAGGTAACTCAGGATCAGTAATGTAATGTATGTACACAGTGACTGCACCAGCAGAATAGTGAGTGCAGCTCTGGAGTATAATACAGGAGGTAACTCAGGATCAGTAATGTAATGTATGTACACAGTGACTGCACCAGCAGAATAGTGAGTGCAGCTCTGGAGTATAATACAGGAGGTAACTCAGGATCAGTAATGTAATGTATGTACACAGTGACTGCACCAGCAGAATAGTGAGTGCAGCTCTGGAGTATAATACAGGAGGTAACTCAGGATCAGTAATGTAATGTATGTACACAGTGACTCCACCAGCAGAATAGTGAGTGCAGCTCTGGAGTATAATACAGGAGGTAACTCAGGATCAGTAATGTAATGTATGTACACAGTGACTGCACCAGCAGAATAGTGAGTGCAGCACTGGAGTATAATACAGGAGGTAACTCAGGATCAGTAATGTAATGTATGTACACAGTGACTGCACCAGCAGAATAGTGAGTGCAGCTCTGGAGTATAATACAGGAGGTAACTCAGGATCAGTAATGTAATGTATGTACACAGTGACTGCACCAGCAGAATAGTGAGTGCAGCTCTGGAGTATAATACAGGAGGTAACTCAGGATCAGTAATGTAATGTATGTACACAGTGACTGCACCAGCAGAATAGTGAGTGCAGCTCTGGAGTATAATACAGGAGGTAACTCAGGATCAGTGATGTAATGTATGTACACAGTGACTGCACCAGCAGAATAGTGAGTGCAGCTCTGGAGTATAATACAGGAGGTAACTCAGGATCAGTGATGTAATGTATGTACACAGTGACTGCACCAGCAGAATAGTGAGTGCAGCTCTGGAGGATAATACAGGAGGTAACTCAGGATCAGTGATGTAATGTATGTACACAGTGACTGCACCAGCAGAATAGTGAGTGCAGCTCTGGAGGATAATACAGGAGGTAACTCAGGATCAGTAATGTAATGTATGTACACAGTGACTGCACCAGCAGAATAGTGAGTGCAGCTCTGGAGTATAATACAGGAGGTAACTCAGGATCAGTAATGTAATGTATGTACACAGTGACTGCACCAGCAGAATAGTGAGTGCAGCTCTGGAGTATAATACAGGAGGTAACTCAGGATCAGTAATGTAATGTATGTACACAGTGACTGCACCAGCAGAATAGTGAGTGCAGCTCTGGAGTATAATACAGGAGGTAACTCAGGATCAGTAATGTAATGTATGTACACAGTGACTCCACCAGCAGAATAGTGAGTGCAGCTCTGGAGTATAATACAGGAGGTAACTCAGGATCAGTAATGTAATGTATGTACACAGTGACTGCACCAGCAGAATAGTGAGTGCAGCACTGGAGTATAATACAGGAGGTAACTCAGGATCAGTAATGTAATGTATGTACACAGTGACTGCACCAGCAGAATAGTGAGTGCAGCTCTGGAGTATAATACAGGAGGTAACTCAGGATCAGTAATGTAATGTATGTACACAGTGACTGCACCAGCAGAATAGTGAGTGCAGCTCTGGAGTATAATACAGGAGGTAACTCAGGATCAGTGATGTAATGTATGTACACAGTGACTGCACCAGCAGAATAGTGAGTGCAGCTCTGGAGTATAATACAGGAGGTAACTCAGGATCAGTGATGTAATGTATGTACACAGTGACTGCACCAGCAGAATAGTGAGTGCAGCTCTGGAGTATAATACAGGAGGTAACTCAGGATCAGTGATGTAATGTATGTACACAGTGACTGCACCAGCAGAATAGTGAGTGCAGCTCTGGAGTATAATACAGGAGGTAACTCAGGATCAGTAATGTAATGTATGTACACAGTGACTGCACCAGCAGAATAGTGAGTGCAGCTCTGGAGTATAATACAGGAGGTAACTCAGGATCAGTAATGTAATGTATGTACACAGTGACTGCACCAGCAGAATAGTGAGTGCAGCTCTGGAGTATAATACAGGAGGTAACTCAGGATCAGTAATGTAATGTATGTACACAGTGACTCCACCAGCAGAATAGTGAGTGCAGCTCTGGAGTATAATACAGGAGGTAACTCAGGATCAGTAATGTAATGTATGTACACAGTGACTGCACCAGCAGAATAGTGAGTGCAGCACTGGAGTATAATACAGGAGGTAACTCAGGATCAGTAATGTAATGTATGTACACAGTGACTGCACCAGCAGAATAGTGAGTGCAGCTCTGGAGTATAATACAGGAGGTAACTCAGGATCAGTAATGTAATGTATGTACACAGTGACTGCACCAGCAGAATAGTGAGTGCAGCTCTGGAGTATAATACAGGAGGTAACTCAGGATCAGTAATGTAATGTATGTACACAGTGACTGCACCAGCAGAATAGTGAGTGCAGCTCTGGAGTATAATACAGGAGGTAACTCAGGATCAGTGATGTAATGTATGTACAAAGTGGAGGTAACTCAGGATCAGTACAGGATCGGTATTATAATAATATTACTTTAATATTATTTTAGATGTAATTCAGGATCAGTACACATTGAATTTGTATGCAAAATATTTTAATTAAGATATAGTCATGACATATTATTGTCGTGTTATAATCAGAATATTAGGTAAATGCACAACTATCCCCTATGAGAGTGCAGGACACAGAGTTGGGAGATAATACAAGAATGAATCAGTTTAATCTTAAGCTTCCTGGGTTAATGTCACCAAGTCTTAGAATGTCATCAGGAGCAGTGTTTGTTTGCTGGTCCAGGGAGACGCCTGTGACCTCTTGGCAGATGATGAACTCAATATTACAGTTAGTGAACAGGAATAAATCAGAGCTGTTATTGCTGACAATGGCCCAACTGTAACTGGTGCCCGGTGTCCAAACAGCAACAGGCAGGACCCGATACCAAGACGAGAAACTGCTGCCCCTGTACCCCACACTCCTGTAGCCACTGTATCCTCTCTATCCCCTTTATCCTCTCTATCCTCAGTACTCCCTGTGTCCTCTCTATCCTATCTATCCCCTGTATCCTTTTTTTCCCCTTTATCCTCTCTATTCCCAGTACTCCCTGTGTCCTCTCTATCTATCCCCTGTATCCTTTCTATCCCCTGTATCTTCTCTATCCCCAGTACCCCCTGTAACCTCTCTACCCCCTGTATCCTCTTTATCCTTTCTACCTTCTATATTCTCTCTATCACCTGTTTCTGCTTTATTTCCTGCATCTGCTCTACCCACTTTATTCTCTATATCCTCTTTATCACCTGTATCCATTCTGCCTCCTGTATCCTCTCTATCCCCTGTATTTATTATTATTTATAGAGCACCATTGAATCCATGGTCTGTACATGAGAAAGGGTTACATACAAACAAGTTAAAAATACAATGAGCAAACTAACAGTGACAGACTGATACAGAGGGAAGAGAGGACCCTGCCCTTGTGGGCTTACATTCTACAGGGCAATAGGAAGAGAAACAGTAGGTTGGGTCTGCTCTGGTGGTGGTGGAGCGCCGGGTCCAGAGGTGGTGGAGAGCCAGGTCCAGTGGTGGTGGAGCGCCAGGTCCAGTGGCGGTGGAGCGCCGGGTCCAGTGGCGGTGGAGCGCCGGGTCCAGTGGCGGTGGAGCGCCGGGTCCAGTGGCAGTGGAGTGCTGGGTCCAGTGGTGGTGGAGCGCCAGGTCCAATCGTGGTGGAGCACTGGGTCCAATGGTGGTGAGGTGGCACCGTGGTCATTGCAGGTTGTAGGCTGTTCTGAAGCGATGGATTTCTAGGTTCCGCCTGAATGTTCCGAGTGTAGGGAACAGTCGGACGTTTTGGGGTGCAGAGTTCCAGAGGATGGGGGATGCTCGGGTGAAGTCTTACAGACGGTTAGATGAGGAACGTACAAGTGTGGAGGAAAGGAGGAGGTCTTGGGGGGGATCAGAGGTTACGAGTTGGATGATCTGCTCTATATCCTGCATCTTCTCTACCCACTGTATCCTCTATCCTCTGTATCCTCTTTATACTTTCTACTCCCTGTATCCTTTCTATCCCCTGTATTCCTGTATCCCCTCTACCCCTTTATCCTTTCTACCTCCTGTATCCCCTCTGTTCCTCTATGTGATTTATCGCCTGCATCTTCTCTACTCCCTGTATCCTTTCTATCCCCTGTATTCCTGTATCCCCTGTGCACTTTCGTGTTCAGGATCCAGTGGCTCTACCCAGACATGGGGGAGGATATATGCTATGAATAACAGTTACTGGCTTCAGGGGGACACAGCAGAAAACCCGGGGCAAGAAAGGCCCATCAGCCACTTACAGCTTAATGGCTGCTCTGTACAAACCATAGTTCTCAAACAATTCAGTACATTAAAGGGGCTGGAGAATGGTAGAGACACTTGCCTCCTCTCCATGGATTTGCTCAGCTACAGTGAATAGGTTTGAACAGCAAAATCCCAAACATGCAGGTGACAGGTGCGGTATCCAGAAGCCTAGAAATCACAGTTTATAGTCTTTCCAGGGAGCAGAGAGAATTTTCAAGTTTCCATTTTCACAGTGGTTGTTCCTGCTTAACCTGCTAACCAGAAAGCAAATGTTACACTACCGATTATCCAGGCGGCTAATAATAGGGTGCACATCCCCAGCAAATATGGCTCTGTATACCTACAGTAATGGCTCTGTATACCTACAGTAATGCTGAGGGCACGATGTCTCCATCTGCTGGCAGAGAAGAGTAACTGCTGGCTGCAATGTATCCTGCACGTGATCTAGAAAGTTTCTAAATGGGTCGTCTACAGTCAGTTCAATGGTGGCAACTACATTGTTACAAGGAATGGAAAGTCTCCAGATGATGAGAGGTTGGTAAAGGTGGGATTGTTTATCTCCAGGAGATCTCATTGATATGTATAAATACACGTGTGGTCAATGCAAAGGACGGCACAGGACTTATTGCTTCCAACAATAATAGTAACAAGGGGGCGATCACTGAGGGTGGAGAAAGGAGATTCCGACAGATACATAGGAAAGGGTTCTTTACGGTTACAGCACCAGACGGAGGAAGAGGTCGTAATAACCGACACTATAACAGCTTTTATATTCCTCAGTATATAACATTGTGGGTTATTGATGGTTAGTGACAAAAAAGTATAATTGGAGGAAGGTTTAACTTGATGGACCGAGGTCTTTATTCAGTCCATATAACTATGGTATTGTAAATAAATTTGAATAATTTGTAAATAAATATGAATAATTTTCTAAGCTAAAATTCTGCAATTTCTTGTATTATTGGGCTTCAGTTCTTCACTATTTTCTATTCTTGATTACAAGTTGTACATTTCTCTAAAATGGACAAAATAGTTGTGTTTGCAGAATGGATTGTGCCAGATCCGACCTACCGGATGATCACTGGACGTGTGAACTCGGCCTTTTACATTCCCATCCGGTGCCGCCAATGTCCAGTGATGTGGGCAGTCGCTCTCCCAGGGATCACATCACTTTGTTGTGTCACACAAGCCCTGGGAGAGCGAGGGCTGACAAAACTGAACAGTGTCGGCATCGGGGGGAGGGAGGGGGTGAAGATAAGTGCTGTTATTTTAATGGCTGCAAACATACTGATTGAGAAGGAGTTGACAGAGTAGTGGACAATGCCTTTAACTTTACAGGTACAATGTAGCAAACGCACAGAACTGCCGTTTTTAGTCCACCATTCCATAACTTGATACATTTCAGCAGTCATCAGGATGGGGTCAGAACAAACTTAGGTCACTGGATATAAACAAGAAAGTTATTGTACATTGCAGCAATAAGAAACTTCGAAAGTGATGAAGAGTTGAAACACTGTAATCCCGTTCATCACTCGGGGGGATTTTAAGTATCTTTTTGTCCTTCTTTATTCAATTGTTTACCGAATTGATTACCATAAACGCTCAATGTTTCATGAATTGGCAGAAGTTCAAGGATATTTATATTTTTTATATTAAAGCAAAAAATTAAAGCAAAAATTCACACAATACTTTCTTTCCATAAATATCACACATTAGTCTTCAAGTATGAAAAAATGTAAAATGGTCAGATTTTGTACTCCAAATGGGTATTGCAGTATAAACGCACCAACCCCCTCTAAAAGAAAAGTGCAAAAATGGGTATAAATCCTATCCTGCTTGTAACACAAAACTATACTATCAGATATTTCATTTGTCATGTTGCCCCCTACTGGTGAATGTGAGAAGTGCAGTTGTTCAATTAAAACTTTCAGGAACCTTTTGTGTTTGCGGGTCCAAGTGCTAAAACCCAAGAGCTGAATAACTACAACAGGTGCAGGGGTTGCAATCACACCCGGGCCCTGGAGCCTAGGGGGACACAAGAGTCCCTTTGGCCTGTAGAAAAAGACTAATGCTGTTAAAGATTTCCAATAATTGGAGGCCCTGGTGGAGCTTCTGCATCAGGTCCAATGAGCATCAAGTTACACCACTTCTAAAACCACAGGCCGAAAAGGGCATCTGTGCAAAGACAATATGTGGGCCCTCACAGTCCAATAAGTGACCATAATGCACAATTCCTCATGGTTTAGAGGTAGATATGGGCCCCCTTACCTCTTGGGCCCCTGTGTGGCTGCACTAATGATATGTACGCCCCTGGGTTAAAACTAAGGGGTAGAATCGTTCCGTCAAATAATCTCTTCTACTGAGCTTTTGTTGTAAACTAGTTTTCCCAGTAAATGTTTTTTTTAGCAACTCTACCTACAAAACAAAGCTCATCTGCCTCCTAAGAACCTTCACTATGAAAACTATGGATAAAGAAGGAAAAGAGTTAAGGGCCCGATACACACAATGATATCATGAACGATATCGTTACAACGTCACTGGTTTGGTGACGTTGCAGCGATGTCAAAACGACATCATTGTCTGTGACACACATCAACGATCAAGGATAAGTCATTGATCGTAGATTTATGGTCCTGTCCATAAACGATGGACGAGCTCTCAGCGCTGCACAGCAAGCACTGGGAGCTGGTAACCATGGTAAACGGTGGGCATCTAGGCAGCGTGCAGCGCCTAGTTACCTGATATATACCCTGGTTACCAGCCTTCTCCGCTTACAGGCTGGTATCCAAGGTAAACAGCGGGTATCTAGGCAGCGCGCAGCGTCTAGTTACCCGAAATATACCCTGGTTACCAGCCTTCCCCGCTTACAGGCTGGTATCCAAGGTAAACACCAGGTATCTAGGCAGCGCGCAGCACCTAGTTACCCGATATATAACCTGGTTACCAACCTTCCCCGCTTACAGGCTGGTATCCAAGGTAAACACCAGGTATCTAGGCAGTGCCCAGCACCTAGTTACCCGATATATACCCTGGTTACCACCCTTCTCCGCTTACAGGCTGGTATCCAAGGTACACAGCAGGTAACTAGGGACAGCGCTATCCGTAATTACCCGCTGTGTACCTTGGATACCAGCCTGTAAGCGGAAAAGGCTGGTAACTAGGCTGCACGCTGCCTAGATACCCGGTGTTTACCATGGTTACCAGCCTGCTCCCGCTTACCGCAGCCTGGCAGCGGGAGCTAGACATCGTGGAAAGAATATTTTATTCTTTTCCACGATGTCGCTGGTCCACTGGTCGCTGGTGAGTCTGCCTGTGTGAGAGCTCACTAGAGATCAGTTCACTAGTGGATCGCTGACACATCGTTGGTCGGTTCGCTGCCACATCGCAGTGCATAACGGGGCCTTAAAACATTTTTACCAACAATCTACATGCAGACATTACATAGAAAGCCTCCAATGCAGCACAAGTGATGCATAGAGACTGCTGTGAGCTGGGGTGTAACTACAACAGGTGCAGGGGTTGCAATCGCACCCGGGCCCTGGAGCCTAGGGGGCCCCAAAAGTCCCTTTGCCCTATAGAAAAAGACTAATGCTATTAAAGATTAGCAATAATTGGGGGCCACGTTGGAGCTCTTGCATCAGGGCCCATGAGCTTCAGATTACGCCACTGGCAATCAACCTACATAGAAGTGATACACAGGCACTGACAACTCTGGGAAAACAATGGTGTTTACAGAATGAGAAGAGAAGTCGCTTCTCAATGATAATTTACTATAATTATAACTATCAGCGGCGAGACATAATGCATCCACAACCAGGAGATAATAACAGATCACCAGCGACCACAACAAGCAAGGTCAGGACTGAGCCCAACACTGCGAGCGTATATAGTGATTACTGCAGAGCAAACAACTCATTCCAGACACTTATAAAATGGTTAAAGACACAGATACAAAATAACCAAAATGTTCAATCAGAAAAGGAAAAAAAATGTATAATTTACATACAAAATGCTGTATTATAGTAGTTATGTTCTTGTATATAGGGGAAGTATTATAGTAGTTATATTCTTGTATATAGGGGCAGTATTATAGTAGTTATATTCTTGTATATAGGGGAAGTATTATAGTAGTTATATTCTTGTATATAGGGGCAGTATTATAGTAGTTATATTCTTGTACATAGGAGCAGTATTATAGTAGTTATGTTCTTGTATATAGGAGCAGTATTATAGTAGTTATATTCTTGTATATAGGGGCAGTATGATAGTAGTTATATTCTTGTATATAGGAGCAGTATTATAGTAGTTATATTCTTGTACATAGGAGCAGTATTATAGTAGTTATATTCTTGTATATAGGAGCAGTATTATAGTAGTTATGTTCTTGTACATAGGGGGCAGTATTATAGTAGTTATATTCTTGTATATAGGGGCAGTATTATAGTAGTTATATCCTTGTACATAGGAGCAGTATTATAGTAGTTATATTCTTGTATATAGGGGCAGTATTATAGTAGTTATACTCTTGTACATAGGGGCAGTATTATAGTAGTTATATTCTTGTACATAGGAGCAGTATTATAGTAGTTATATTCTTGTACATAGGAGCAGTATTATAGTAGTTATATTCTTGTATATAGGAGCAGTATTATAGTAGTTATATTCTTGTACATAGGGGCAGTATTATAGTAGTTATATTTTTGTACATAGGGGCAGTATTATAGTAGTTATATTCTTGTATATAGGGGCAGTATTATAGTAGTTATACACCCGCCCACCATCCTAGGAGTAAGCAGGACTAAACATGAGCTCCTGAATTTCCATCACTTTATACCTTGTAATGAGGCGACTGTAAGACAAAACCTGGAAAAACTCAACCCCGTGGAACATAAAAGTGACCTGGACTGAACTGGACTTTAAATTTTTATGAAAAAAGGAAGAATTAGAGGATTTTAAGGACAAAACAAGAATCTCCTGGAGGACAGACTGCAAACAGCTGGCATCACACATCTGACATCCTGATACCTGGACCTATAAAAAGGTAGGAGAAATTCTCCAACTACAACACTACCTATAGACTTGTTACAAATTAATCTTCTTAGAAATAAGGATTACAATTAACATATAATTACAATATGGAAAATACAAATTTGGAAGAAATAAATAAACAAAGCGGAGAGCCAGAGACACAGGAATGCTGGGGGTCAGATCTGGAGATAACAGAGGGGCAGTGGAGCAATAAAACTAAAAAAAAGCTTGACACTCTGAGGGAGAATCCAGAGACACTATATGCAGATTACACAAAAGAAAAGCCTCCACGGAAAACCAATGTATTATTCTATACAGACCAACCCTCAGCCTGGCACACTGCCCTGTGCGCAGAATATAAACACGTATCTAAGTCTAAGGCTAATAATGTCCAGCGGATTAAAATTAACAGCCAAACAGATGATGACACCAATGGACTCACCATAAGCCTATATCACAATGGCACCATTATGGTTCAAGGGACTGAGGGAAATCTGCAACAATTTGAAAATTGTTTTCCCCAAATCAAAGAACAGGCACAAATCTACAAAGAACTACAAGCCCCATCAGACATTCCTAATGCTGAAATCCCTATTCCCAGACACAGCCGCCTAACCCCAGACACTTCACACCTCTCGCCTGATAACATCAAAGACTGCTCTTCACACCTCTCGCCTGATAACATCAAAGACTTCTTATCTGAGCTAGAAAGAGACTTGGCCCAACTGAAATTAGAATGTGAAAGAAACTCACAAAGAAATGCAAATCACCAAGCAACAGACGAGATCAATAAGCTGAAATACAGCGAATACAACTCAGATCTACAGAAAATAAAGGCAGACATGTATGACCTAAAATCTCAGCACAAGGCAGCTCTACAGGAAATGTATGAACTGAAAAAAGACAATGAGACACTTAGAAAGGAAATTACAGAATTAAAAGCCAATTGCCCTGGACATCTGAACCAGCAGGGGGCAATGGAAACAAGCCAGAGAGCAGACAACATGGCCACCACTGAGCAGAATGTAGAGACAATGACCAACAATATGACTGATCCTGAAACTAGAGAGATGGAAGAGAGAAGAGAACCAGCCACCAGCAAAGCCAGCATCACAGCCCCCCATCAGCAGCACCGTAACCCCCCCAAGACACCACAAAGTCCTGATATTGTCCTAATAATGGACTCAAATGGGATGTACCTAGATGCACAGCGGCTATTCCCAGAAAAACACGTCCGTACAATCCGCTGTACAAACATTGAACAGGCAACAAAGGTCATCAGCAATCCATGGTTTACCAACCCAAAGCATATTTTTATACACACGGGTACAAACAATCTGCCAGACCAGCAGATCGCAGAACAACTGACTAAACTAGCAAAGACGACAAAACTACAATTCCCAGACACCAAAATCATTCTGTCATCGCTGCTCCCAAGAAAGGATATATCCAGGGAAACCACCCAAACCATCAACATGGAACTGACTGAAAGGATCAAGGCTGTGTCAAACGTGACCCTGGCACAACACCTCTCCATAAACCACCGTCACCTGTATGATAATAAACACCTCAACAAACAAGGGGTCACCCTCCTGGCCAAAGAGCTGAAAGACATCGTGCTAAACAGAGACCCCAGGCCTGGATCCAACAGTGACCATGACCACTCTGAAAGATTCCTGAGAATGAATGAGCAGAAAACCCCAATCCTACCTCCGGATGCTGGAAACAAAGCTCCTCACCCAGTATCAGACCATCAGAGGAGGAGACCACCACGGAGGGGACCACCGAGCCCACACAGACATATGCAGCCAATATCAGACCATCGGAGATGGAGACCTCCACAGTGGGGACCACCGAGCCCACACAGACACATGCAGCCAATATCAGACCATCAGAGATGGAGACCTCCACAGAGGGGACCACCAAGCCCATACAGACACATGCAGAGCAGAGATAGGTATGAGTTAAAGACCCTGGTCAGCGAACTGTATGAGAGACTAATGTGACTGGATGGAACCAGGCACCTCTACAAATCAGAAAGAACTCCAGTGCGTCCCACACAGCCGTACTCATTACAAGGTATATACACACAAGATACACAGAACAATGTCTTCACTTACAATCAGCAGCTGGAATATTCAGGGTCTCAACGCCTCGACCTTTGGATATAAAACAAAGGACCCTGATTTTATACAAAGACTGAAAAATATAGACATTCAGATCCTCCTGGAAACATGGACCAGGGCCGAAAACGAATCCCCAGTGCCTATTGGATACAAGGAATTCTCGGTCCATGCCCAGAAAAATAAAAACATCAAACAGGGCCGGGGCTCAGGAGGATACTGATCTGGTATAAAGAGGAGCTCCACCAGTACATCAAACCGGTGAAGAGAGGAGGCAGCCACATATGGATCAGAATCAGCAGCTCCATCCTCACCTGTCAGTCTGATGTCTACCTCTGCGCCACCTATATACCACCGCCAGAGTCCCCCTACTTCAATCCAGACTGTTTCGAGATCTTACAAGGAGAAGCCGCCCATTATCAGGCCTGGGCAAAGTTCTCATCTTTGGAGACCTCAATGCAAGAACTGGGAGAGAGAGAGACTTCCTGACCACGGATGGAAACATCTACATACTTGGAGCAGAGAATGACGGCCAGGACTCTGTACACACGGAGAGAAACAGCTATGACAGCACAGTCACCAAAAGTGGCAGAAAGCTCCTGAACGTATGTAGAAGTTTAGGACTTCATATCCTTAATGGACGAAGCAAGGGTGACTCCCTAGGAAGGTATACACTAAACTCCCATGTAGGGAGGAGTGTAGTAGATTACGCCATTACAGACATGAACCTGGCGGATGTCAGCGCCTTCATAGTCACCCCACAAACGCACCTGTCAGACCACAGCCAACTTCTTCTGTACATGAAATCTACAGAGAAACCATCCACTCAGAAGCCACAGCAGAGCGGTCT
This sequence comes from Allobates femoralis, assembly GCA_033576535.1. Taxonomy (NCBI): domain Eukaryota; kingdom Metazoa; phylum Chordata; class Amphibia; order Anura; family Aromobatidae; genus Allobates; species Allobates femoralis. The sequence continues at coordinate 10,097,918 of JARQOC010000011.1, forward strand.
CTTCAGCCGGCCTCCATCCTATAAATGGTCCAAAATGTCGGGTCTAAAGTATAAAGAGGCTTCCAGCAGCCCTGAAATACAGCGGATGCTCCACCACTTCTACAACTACGAGTACAAGCCTAACCCAGAGGGAGTGAGCCAAGCCGCAAAGGACCTCAACAATATATTCCATGCAATGGCCAGACTGTCCGACCTTAAAAAAGTCAACTACAAGAGACCTAAAGAAACACAGGTCAACGGTTGGTTTGACAGAGAATGTAAAGCCGTATGGAAGACCCTGAGAACAGCCTCCAACAAGAAACACAGAGACCCCAACCACCCGGGCCTGAGGGAAGCCTATGACACCATACAAAGGCAATACAAAACCATCCTCAGGAGGAAGAAGCAGAGTTACATCTATACCAAGCTTAACCAACTCCAAGACGCCCTCCAAGACAACTCCTTCTGGGAACTTTGGAACCACATGGGCACAAAAAAGAAAAACAACACCTATATCCAAAATGGCAACATCTGGCTCCAGTACTTCAGAGACCTCTATAAAGACATCCCAAAGGAAGAACTAAGCCAAGAACAGGAAAACATAATGGCAAAACTAAAAGCAATGGAGGAAAAAATCAAAAACTTCCAAAACCCGGTGGATACACCTATAACACTACAGGAAGTAGCCGAGAGGATCTCTTCCATAAGGTGTAGAAAAGCCGGTGGCCTGGATGGGATCCTACCAGAAATGCTGAAGCACAGCCCACTAGAAATACAGGCTGCAATGGTCAAACTGTTCAATATTGTGCTGAGGGCCGGCTACTTCCCCCGTACCTGGAACCAAGGCCTCATTACACCCATCCACAAGAGTGGGGACAGGTATGAACCAGCCAACTACCGTGGGATATGTGTCAGCAGCAACCTGGGAAAACTGTTCAACAGCATCCTGAACAAGAGGATCCTCACCTTCCTCACCGAGCACAACGTCCTCAGCAAGAGCCAAGCAGGGTTCATGCCGAACCACCGCACCCTGACCACATCTACACCCTGCACAGCCTCATTCAGAGACACGTCCACAATACAAAGAATGGGAAGATATATGCCTGCTTTGTGGACTTTAAAAAGGCCTTTGATTTGGTGTGGCACCCGGGCTTATTCCTGAAACTGCTGGAGAGCGGAATAGGAGGAAAGACCTACGATGTCATCAAAAGCTCCTACACCGAGAACCTCTGCAGTGTGAGTGTGAACGGCAAAAGAACGGATTATTTCCAACAGAGCCGTGGAGTCAGACAAGGCTGCAGCCTAAGTCCAACGCTCTTTAATATCTATATCAATGAGCTGGCTACCGCCCTGGAATCCTCCACCGCACCGGGTCTCACCCTCCATGACGCTCAGGTGAAATTCTTGCTGTACGCAGATGACCTGCTGCTGCTGTCACCAACCGAGAAAGGCCTCCAAGACAACCTGGAAATCCTAGAGAAATTCAGCTCCACCTGGGCCCTACCAGTTAATCTAAAGAAAACCAACATCATGGTGTTCCAGAGGAGAAGATCAGACCAGCACCCATCATTTGTCCTCAACAACTGCGACCTCACAGGAACAGACAAATATACCTACCTGGGCCTAGAGATTCACCGGTCAGGGAGCTTCAAACAGGCCATAGAGACCCTGAAAGACAAGGCTTGCAAAACCTTCTATGCCATCCGAAGGAAACTCTACCATCTGAAGCCACCAGTGAGGGTCTGGCTAAAAATCTTCGACTCCATCATCACCCCAATCCTCCTGTATGGCAGTGAAGTCTGGGGTCCTCACACCTACCCAGACTGGTCAAGGTGGGATTCCAGCCCAACAGAAATATTCCACCTGGAATTCTGTAAGCACCTTCTCCAGGTCCACCGGAGACCTCCAACAGCGCCTGTCGGGCAGAGCTGGGCAGATTCCCTCTACACCTAACGGTTCTAAAGAGGGCGCTGTCATTCCGGGCTCACCTACATAGGAGCAATCCAAGCTCCCATCACCATAAAGCCCTGCTACATATAGGTGAAACAGGAAAACCAGGACCCTCGGAACAGCCCAGCCAAGCCCAACACAACCGGAACACCAATCACAGCCTGACAAAAGCCGGAATCAGGAAGATGGTAGAGGAGAGCCAGGAGAGGTATGTCAGTGACTGGAAGAACGATATCTTCAGCTCACAGAAACTGACCATGTACCGGAGTCTACAGAGAGACTACAAACTGGCCCCATATCTGGAGAAACTCCCGGATCCCAGAGACCGCAAGATCCTGAGCAGATATAGACTCAGTGCCCACAGTCTGGCCATCGAGTCCGGCCGACACAGGCAGAGATACAAGCCCAGGGAGGAAAGACTGTGCCAACACTGTGATCAGGAGGCCATAGAGGACGAAACCCACTTCCTGCTACACTGCTCCAAATACTCAGCAGTGAGGGACACTCACTTCAGGAGATTCTCGCATCTCTTCCCGGATTTCATCACCATGAAGGAGGAAGAAAAAACATCTATCCTGCTGGGAGAAGAAGAGAGAGCAGTGGAGATAGCAGCACAGTATGTGAGCGAATGCCATAGACTGCGAGAAAAAGAGCTATGATGCCATGGACTCTATAGCCTCCACATTGGATCTGCCCCCATCCACCTTTCCTATGCCATGGACTATAGCCCCTCCATCCTGGATCCATCCCATCCACCTTCCCTACAGCTCCTACCCAACATCCCCACAGTCCCTATCTCTATTCCCTTTATACAATTGCTTTGGCAAAACTGAGATGTATTTGGTCCTGCCAATAAAGCTTCTTTGAATCTTGAATCTTGAATCTATATTCTTGTATATAGGGGCAGTATTATAGTAGTTATATTCTTGTACATAGGGGCAGTATTATAGTAGTTATACTCTTGTACATAGGGGCAGTATTATAGTAGTTATATTCTTGTACATAGGGGCAGTATTATAGTAGTTATATTCTTGTACATAGGGGCAGTATTATAGTAGTTATATTCTTGTATATAGGGGCAGTATTATAGTAGTTATATTCTTGTACATAGGGGCAGTATTATAGTAGTTATATTCTTGTACATAGGGGCAGTATTATAGTAGTTATATTCTTGTATATAGGGGCAGTATTATAGTAGTTATATTCTTGTAATAGGGGCAGTATTATAGTAGTTATATTCTTGTACATAGGGGCAGTATTATAGTAGTTATATTCTTGTACATAGGGGCAGTATTATAGTAGTTATATTCTTGTATATAGGGCAGTATTATAGTAGTTATATTCTTGTACATAGGGGCAGTATTATAGTAGTTATATTCTTGTACATAGGGGCAGTATTATAGTAGTTATATTCTTGTATATAGGAGCAGTATTATAGTAGTTATATTCTTGTACATAGGGCAGTATTATAGTAGTTATATTCTTGTATATAGGGCAGTATTATAGTAGTTATATTCTTGTATATAGGGGCAGTATTATAGTAGTTATATTCTTGTAATAGGGGCAGTATTATAGTAGTTATATTCTTGTATATAGGGGCAGTATTATAGTAGTTATATTCTTGTACATAGGAGCAGTATTATAGTAGTTATATTCTTGTATATAGGAGCAGTATTATAGTAGTTATATTCTTGTATATAGGGGCAGTATTATAGTAGTTATATTCTTGTATATAGGAGCAGTATTATAGTAGTTATATTCTTGTAATAGGGGCAGTATTATAGTAGTTATATTCTTGTACATAGGGGCAGTATTAATAGTTAATCTTGAAAATTTATATTCTTGTATATCTGATGAGCAGTATTATAGTAGTTATATTCTTGTATATAGGAGCAGTATTATAGTAGTTATATTCTTGTATATAGGGCAGTATTATAGTAGTTATATTCTTGTACATAGGGGCAGTATTATAGTAGTTATATTCTTGTACATAGGAGCAGTATTATAGTAGTTATATTCTTGTATATAGGAGCAGTATTATAGTAGTTATATTCTTGTATATAGGGCAGTATTATAGTAGTTATATTCTTGTACATAGGGGCAGTATTATAGTAGTTATATTCTTGTACATAGGAGCAGTATTATAGTAGTTATATTCTTGTACATAGGGGCAGTATTATAGTAGTTATATTCTTGTACATAGGGGCAGTATTATAGTAGTTATATTCTTGTATATAGGGGCAGTATTATAGTAGTTATATTCTTGTATACAAGGGGCAGTATTATAGTAGTTATATTCTTGTATATAGGGGCAGTATTATAGTAGTTATATTCTTGTATATAGGGAGCAGTATTATAGTAGTTATATTCTTGTATATAGGGGCAGTATTATAGTAGTTATATTCTTGTACATAGGGGCAGTATTATAGTAGTTATATTCTTGTATATAGGGCAGTATTATAGTAGTTATATTCTTGTATATAGGAGCAGTATTATAGTAGTTATATTCTTGTATATAGGAGCAGTATTATAGTAGTTATATTCTTGTACATAGGAGCAGTATTATAGTAGTTATATTCTTGTATATAGGGCAGTATTATAGTAGTTATATTCTTGTATATAGGGGCAGTATTATAGTAGTTATATTCTTGTATATAGGGGCAGTATTATAGTAGTTATATTCTTGTATATAGGGCAGTATTATAGTATATATTCTTGTAATAGGCAGTATTAGTATTATATTCTTGTATATAGGGCAGTATTATAGTAGTTATATTCTTGTACATAGGGACAGTATTATAATAGTTATATTCTTGTATATAAGGGCAGTATTATAGTAGTTATATTCTTGTATATAGGAGCAGTATTATAGTAGTTATATTCTTGTACATAGGGGACAGTATTATAATAGTTATATTCTTGTATATAAGGGCAGTATTATAGTAGTTATATTCTTGTATATAGGAGCAGTATTATAGTAGTTATATTCTTGTATATAGGGGCAATTTTTATTATAAAAACAAACATAAATACAATTATAAAAACCCAAAATTCCCCAATAACAAACCAGAAAACACGTTGTAACGTTGAAATTTTTGATATTTTTCCACAATTTTGGTTCTCACGTCCTCTTTTCTTCTCCTCTTTCTGTCCTCCATGCTTAGTGCGGTACACACAGACACACAATGCAAAGATTGAGGCAACTTTTCCCCTTTGTATCAGGTTTCAGGTGTGATTTTGATATTGCCCACTCCTGTTACTTGTCACAGGTGAGTGTGAACGAGCGTCACATGCTGGAAATAAAAGTTATTTACCACAATTTGGAAAGATGCCGACAATTGTGCCCAGGACATTTTGGGGTTTTGTGTGAAATCTTTTCTAATTACCGTAGTCTTTTTTTGCAGTTATTTTTATGTTGTTCCAATACACAGAAAGGAATTAATCCTGTGTATAACAAAACATGGTGAATTGTGATAATATTCTGGAGAAATACTTCATTTTCTGGAACAATTTCAAGGTGCTAACACTTGACTGTCTTCATGTATTTGGTTTCTTCCTGCTGCTATATATTTATGTGAATAATTTCTGTATTCTGGTATATATTTATATATACTAGATGGGAGCCTGATGCTATCACATCAGGTGGGCATTGACATCACCATGGGGGCGGGCTCTATGGCACTGGGGGCAGCAGCCGTCACTCCCCTTTGTGCTGTTTTTTCCTGTTGCCCTCTTTCTTCCCCCCTTGTGGTCGCTTTCAGGCAGCAGTGGCATGAGGAAAAGGACGGTGGCATGAGGAACCGCTGTGGGGTGAATGCAGGCTGAGTGGGGTGAGCGGGGAGAGTGGGGTGAGAGCGGGCTAAGTGGCGTGAGCGGGGAGCGTGGAGTGAGAGCGGGCTAAGTGGCGTGAGTGGGGAGCGTGGGGTGAGAGCGGGCTGAGTGGGGTGAGCGGGGAGTGTGGGGTGAGAGCGGGCTGAGTGGGGGTGAGCGGGGAGTGTGGGGTGAGAGCGGGCTGATGTAGGGGGTGAGCGCGGGGAGCGTGGAGTGAGAGAGCGGGTTGAGCGGGTTGTATACCTGGCTGGTCTCTGTGTGCTAAATGACCTGTGGTGACTTCACGGTCATGTGGTCTGGCTCCACTCATGACAGTGAATCACAGAGGTCCTGTTGGGAGTTTGAGCTTGTCGAGCCATGGCGGTTAGTGGGGGGTCGGGGGCTTTTTCAGGTGGTATTGGTGTGGACCAAAGGCAGTACTACTGGTGGTCTCATGCCACCAGCTGGCGCCATATTTGACAACACCCATCACTTGGGTGTTCAAATATGGCGCCTGCAACTTGTGGTCGCTAATCGCATGATAGGCAGACATAATTATGATGGAAGTAGATGATTGATGCCACAAGGTAAATATAACAGATATATAGGGTTTTCCTTGCTGCTGCTATTTATTTACGTGCACGGTTTAGTCATTGCTGGATACTTTTGTTGGACAGTCCATGCACTATTCCATTTTCACCTCAGGCAGCAGAAAAGTTAGACTCGTCCCACCTGAGCCCCCCTCGTTTACCCATAAAAGTGGATGTAATGGTTTCTGACTTAGATACCAGAGAAGATTAGGGTAAGTCAAGGACCTGCATCCCGTCATGTCCTTGGTACGTTGCTTTTTGCATTGTTTGGTGACAGACGGCCTTGATGCTTGCACCTGTTGCCAGTGACGTAACTTGAAGCACATGGGCCCCGATGCAAAGTTCCAACGGGGCCCGCAATTATTGCTAATTGCATTAGTCTTTTTCTATAGGTCAAAGGGACTTTTGGGGCCCCTAGCCTCCAGGGCCCGGGTGCAATATTAACCCCTGCACCTCTTGTAGTTACGTCCCTGCCTGTCGCCTCTGTGACTGACCTTCCCCGGCTGCCATCAGGCTGCTAATATCAAAGAGATGGAGAGCAAGAGGCAGAGAAACAGGGGCATAACTTCAACAGGTGCAGGGTTGCAGTCGCACCCTGGCCTGAGCCTAGGTGGCACAAAATCAATTTAGCCTATAGAAAAAACACTATTGCTATTAAAGACTTGCAATAATTTGGGGCCCCGTTTTAGCTTTTGCATCGGGGCCCATAGGCTTCAAGTTACAGTACGCCACTGCAGAGAAAGGCAGTCAGGGGTAGAGATCTGCAGCCAGCCTGGAGCGCCAGTGCTAGCTCTGCTCCAACATGCCCGGCTCGTGACACGGGGAGGCAGCTACGCGTTTTGGGCCCCCAGGCTTGTGTGTGATGGGCGGCTCCAGAACTACATCAGGGAGATTTAAACACCATTCCCATGAGTCACATCTTACTCAGCGATGACAGATCTTCGCCATCGGCAGCTCAGGACACTCCATTTAACCTGCTGGATGCTGGAAAGGGGGAAAAATACCTGCGCCAAGAGCCACAGAGATGAGCTGCAGCAGCCAAATGGTTAAATCTATGGGGTCCCCTTCAGCATTCACCATTAGAGATGACTGAGCCTTGATACAATGTTGCCATAGGTCAGGCAGGACATAAAAAGGATGCTTCTCCTCTGATGAAGCCCTAATCACTTCTTTGATTTATTGAGATGAGTCCCCTGATTCCGGGAGCCAGCTCCATCAATGGGGAAATTAATCTTTCATTACATGGACAGACACATCAGGAACAAAAGGGAGATGTAATCACCTCCTCCATGATATAAAGGACAAGGGAAACTCATGACACGAAGCCTCAGAGCGACGGATGATTGGGAAAGAACCTTATTACCTGTCTGTCCCATAAGAGGTTAACTACCAAAATAAAGTGACTAAAAGAAATCACTCAGTTACTAATAGGAATCACTACTTGCATAGTTTAGTTCTCCTTTAAAACAATAACCTCTTGTAGAGCCCAGGGGGGTCACCTAGGGCCCAACATTACAGACTTACACAAAAGCAATCAGGTCCAATACAGACAGCTCCAAAAACATAAATCAAACATTGTATCTAAATGATCGAAACATTCAGTCGTTACCGACAAGTTGTGTAACTTGTTATCAACAATGAATGGAAATCAAAATCATCAAGATTCCAAATCAACCTGAAAATGATAAAATAGTAGGAGGCTGCAAAATGTCTGAATGTCATCCAGACATCCCATAATGTGATCAGTATATGACCCCACATGTCTGTATGTATCCTGAACATCCCATAATGTGATCAGTGTATGACCCCACATGTCTGTATGTATCCAGACATCCCATAATGTGATCAGTATATGACCCCACATGTCTGTATGTATCCTGACATCCCATAATGTGATCAGTGTATGACCCCACATGTCTGTATGTATCCAGACATCCCATAATGTGATCAGTGTATGACCCACATGTCTGTATGTATCCTGACATCCCATAATGTGCTCAGTGTATACCCCACATGTCTGTTTTGTATCCGACATCCCATAATGTGATCAGTGTATGACCCCACATGTCTGTATGTATCAGACATCCATAAATGATCAGTGTATGACCCCACAGTCTGTATGTATCATGACATCCCATAATGTGATCAGTGTATGACCCCATGTCTGTATGTATCCTGACATCCCATAATGTGATCAGTGTATGAAACCCATGCATGTACCTTGCATCCCATAATGTGATCAGGTGTTAAAACCCACGTGTCTGTATGTATGTATCCTGACATCCCATAATGTGCTCAGTGTGTGACCTCACATGTCTGTATGTATCATGACATCCGATAATGTGATCAGGGTATGACCCCATACATCCAGACATCCCATAATGTGATCAGTGTATGACCCCATGTACCTTGCATCCCATAATGTGATCAGGGTGTATAAACCTACGGTCTGTATGTATCCTGACATCTCATAATGTGATCAGTAGTGTATGACCCCCATATGTGTAAAGAGGGAATATGCTGCAGGAACATCATACTGTGTGTGGAGGAATGTACTGTGGGGACATCATACTGTGTGTGGGAGAATGTGCTGTAAGATTATCATACTGTGTGTGGGGGAATGTACTGTGGGGACATCATACTGTGTGTGGGGAATGTACTGTGGGACATCATACTGTGTGTGGGGACATCATACTTTGTGTAGGGGGAATGTACTGTGAAGACATCATACTGTGTGTGGGGTAATGTACTGTGGGGACATCATACTGTGTGTGGGGGGAATGTACTGTGAGGACATCATACTGTGTGTGGGGGAATGTACTGTGGGGACATCATACTGTGTGTGGGGGATGTACTGTGGGACATCATACTGTGTGTGGGGGAATGTACTGTGGGGACATCATACTGTGTGTGGAGGAATGTACTGTGAGGATATCATACTGTGTGTGGGGGAATGTACTGTGGGGACATCATACTGTGTGTGGGGGAATGTACTGTGAGGATATTATACTGTGTGTGGAGGAATGTACTGTGAGGACATCATACTGTTTGGAGGGGAATGTACTGTGAGGACATCATACTGTGTGTGGGGGGAATGTACTGTGAGGACATCATACTGTGTGTGGGGGAATGTACTGTGAGGACATCATACTGTGTGTGGGGGAATGTACTGTGAGGATATTATACTGTGTGTGGAGGAATGTACTGTGAGGACATCATACTGTTTGGGGGGGAATGTACTGTGAGGACATCATACTGTGTGTGGGGGAATGTACTATGGGGACATCATACTGTGTGTGGGGGAATGTATTGTGAGGACATCATACTGTGTGTGTGGTGAATGTACTGTGAGGACATCATACTGTGTGTGGGGACATCATACTGTGTGTGGGGGGAATGTACTGTAAGGACATCATACTGTGTGTGGGGGGAAGGTACTGTGAGGACATCATACTGTGTGTAGGGGAATGTACTGTAAGGACATCATACTGTGTGTGGGGAAAATACTGTGAGGACATCATACTGTGTGTGGAGGAATGTACTTTGAGGACATCATACTGTGTGTGGGGGGAATGTACTGTTTGTGGGGGAATGTACTGTGAGGACATCATACTGTGTGTGGGAAATGTACTGTAAGGACATCATACTGTGTATGGGGGGAATGTACTGTGAGGACATCATACTGTGTGTGGGGGAATGTACTGTGAGGACATCATACTGTGTGTGGGGGGAATGTTCTGTGAGGACATCATACTGTGTGTGGGGGATGTACTGTGAGGACATTATACTGTGTGTGGGGGGAATGTACTGTGAGGACATCATACTGTGTGTGGGGGAATATACTGTGAAGACATCATACTGTGTGGGGGGGAATGTACTGTAAGGACATCATACTGTGTGTGGGGACATCATACTGTGTGTGGCGGGAATATACTGTGAGGACATCATACTGTGTGGGGGGGAATGTACTGTGAGGACATCATACTGTGTGTGGGGGAATGTACTGTGTGTGGGGGTAATGTACTGTGAGGACATCATACTGTGTGTGGGACATCATACTGTGTGTGGGGGAATGTACTGTTTGTGGGGGGAATGTACTGTGAGGACATCATACTGTGTGTGGGCAAATGTACTGTAAGGACATCATACTGTGTGTGGGGAAATGTACTGTAAGGACATCATACTGTGTATGGGGGGAATGTACTGTGATGACATCATACTGTGTGTGTGGGGGAATGTACTGTGAGGACATCATACTGTGTGTGGGGGGAATGTACTGTGAGGACATCATACTGTGTGTGGCGGGAATGTACTGTGAGGACATCATACTGTGTGTGGCGGGAATGTACTGTGAGGACATCATACTGTGTGTGGGGGAATGTACTGTGAGGACATCATACTGTGTGTGGCGGGAATGTACTGTGAGGACATCATACTGTGTGTGGGGGAATGTACTGTGAGGACATCATACTGGTGTGGGGGAATGTACTGTGAGGACATCATACTGTGTGTGGGGGGGATGTACTGTGGGGACATCATACTGTGTGTGGGGGAATGTACTGTGAGGACATCATACTGTGTGTGGGGGAATGTACTGTGAGGACATCATACTGTGTGTGTGGGAAAGTAATGTGAGGACATCATACTGTGTGTGGAGGAATGTACTGTGAGGACATCATACTGTGTGTGGGGGAATGTACTGTGAGGACATCATACTGTGTGTGGGGGGAATGTACTGTGAGGACATCATACTGTGTGGGGGAATGTACTGTGAGGACATCATACTGTGTGTGGGGACATCATACTGTGTGTGGTGAGACTGTGTGTGGGGACATCATACTGTGTGTGGAGGAATGTACTGTGAGGATATCATACTGTGTGTGGGGGAATGTACTGTGGGGACATCATACTGTGTGTGGGGGAATGTAATGTGAGGATATTATACTGTGTGTGGAGGAATGTACTGTGAGGACATCATACTGTTTGGAGGGGAATGTACTGTGAGGACATCATACTGTGTGTGGGGGAATGTACTGTGAGGACATCATACTGTGTGTGGGGGAATGTACTGTGAGGACATCATACTGTGTGTGGGGGAATGTACTGTGAGGATATTATACTGTGTGTGGAGGAATGTACTGTGAGGACATCATACTGTTTGGGGGGGAATGTACTGTGAGGACATCATACTGTGTGTGGGGGAATGTACTGTGGGGACATCATACTGTGTGTGGGGGAATGTATTGTGAGGACATCATACTGTGTGTGTGGTGAATGTACTGTGAGGACATCATACTGTGTGTGGGGGGAATGTACTGTAAGGACATCATACTGTGGTGTGGGGGGAAGGTACTGTGAGGACATCATACTGTGTGTAGGGGAATGTACTGTAAGGACATCATACTGTGTGTGGGGAAAATACTGTGAGGACATCATACTGTGTGTGGAGGAATGTACTGTGAGGACATCATACTGTGTGTGGGGGAATGTACTGTGAGGACATCATACTGTGTGTGGGGAAATGTACTGTAAGGACATCATACTGTGTATGGGGGAATGTACTGTGAGGACATCATACTGTGTGTGGGGGAATGTACTGTGAGGGCATCATACTGTGTGTGGGGGGAATGTTCTGTGAGGGCATCATACTGTGTGTGGGGGGATGTACTGTGAGGACATTATACTGTGTGTGGGGGGAATGTACTGTGAGGACATCATACTGTGTGTGGGGGAATATACTGTGAGGACATCATACTGTGTGGGGGGAATGTACTGTAAGGACATCATACTGTGTGTGGGGACATCATACTGTGTGTGGCGGGAATATACTGTGAGGACATCATACTGTGTGGGGGGGGGAATGTACTGTGAGGACATCATACTGTGTGTGGGGGGAATGTACTGTGTGTGGGGGTAATGTACTGTGAGGACATCATACTGTGTGTGGGACATCATACTGTGTGTGGGGGGAATGTACTGTTTGTGGGGGAATGTACTGTGAGGACATCATACTGTGTGTGGGGAAATGTACTGTAAGGACATCATACTGTGTGTGGGGAAATGTACTGTAAGGACATCATACGTGTATGGGGGAATGTACTGTGATGACATCATACTGTGTGTGTGGGGGAATGTACTGTGAGGACATCATACTGTGTGTGGGGGAATGTACTGTGAGGACATCATACTGTGTGTGGCGGGAATGTACTGTGAGGACATCATACTGTGTGTGGGGAATGTACTGTGAGGACATCATACTGTGTGTGGGGGGATGTACTGTGGGGACATCATACTGTGTGTGGGGGAATGTACTGTGAGGACATCATACTGTGTGTGGGGGGAATGTACTGTGAGGACATCATACTGTGTGTGGGGAAAGTAATGTGAGGACATCATACTGTGTGTGGAGGAATGTACTGTGAGGACATCATACTGTGTGTGGGGGAATGTACTGTGAGGACATCATACTGTGTGTGGGGGGAATGTACTGTGAGGACATCATACTGTGTGGGGGAATGTACTGTGAGGACATCATACTGTGTGTGTGGGACATCATACTGTGTGTGGTGAGACTGTGTGTGGGGACATCATACTGTGTGTGGTGAGAATGTACTGTGGGGACATCATACTGTGTGTGGTGAGAATGTACTGTGGGGACATCATACTGTGTGTGGGGGGAATGTACTGTGATGACATCATACTGTGTGTGGGGGGAATGTACTGTGAGGACATCATACTGTGTGTGGGGGGAATGTACTGTGAGGACATCATACTGTGTGTGGGGGAATGTACTGTGAGGACACCATACTGTGTGTTGGGAAAGTAATGTGAGGACATCATACTGTGTGTGGAGGAATGTACTGTGAGGACATCATACTGTGTGTGGGGGAATGTACTGTGAGGACATCATACTGTGTGTGGGGGAATGTACTGTGAGGACATCATACTGTGTGGGGGAATGTACTGTGAGGACATCATACTGTGTGTGGTGACATCATACTGTGTGTGGTGAGAATGTACTGTGGGGACATCATACTGTGTGTGGTGAGAATGTACTGTGGGGACATCATACTGTGTGTGGGGGAATGTACTGTGAGGACATCATACTGTGTGTGGGGGGAATGTACTGTGAGGACATCATATTGTGTGTGGGGGGAATGTACTGTGAGGACATCATATTGTGTGTGGGGGAATGTAATGTGAGGACATCATACTGTGTGTGGAGGGGAATGTACTGTGAGGACATCATACTGTGTGTGGGGGGATGTACTGTTTGTGGGGGGAATGTACTGTGAGGACATCATATTGTGTGTGTGGGGGGAATGTACTGTGAGGACATCATACTGTGTGTGGAGGGGAATGTACTGTGAGGACATCATACTGTGTGTGTGGGGGATGTACTGTTTGTGGGGGAATGTACTGTGAGGACATCATACTGTGTGTGGGGGGAATGTACTGTGAGGACATCATACTGTGTGTGTGGGGGGATGTACTGTGAGGACATCATACTGTGTGTGTGGGGGGATGTACTGTTTGTGGGGGAATGTACTGTGAGGACATCATACTGTGTGTGGAGGGGAATGTACTGTGAGGACATCATACTGTGTGTGTGGGGGATGTACTGTGAGGACATCATACTGTGTGTGGGGGGAATGTACTGTGAGGACATCATACTGTGTGTGGGGGGAATGTACTGTGAGGACATCATACTGTGTGTGGGGGGGATTACTGTGAGAACATCATACTGTGTGTGGGGGAGAGGTATGTGATGGGTTGTTACGTTATCAGCCCCACTCAACTCCTATATAGTAAAAATCATTTTAAATCTGTGGGGAGGGGGAGGATCCGCCTCTGCAGCTAAGCCCTGCCCATTTTGAATGCACAATTGATAATCCTCCCAGTGTCTCCTCATTCTGCATCTTATTTAGAGGAGCAGCTAGAAGCACAGGGGCACCCAATGCAAACGCTGTCACAGGGGCCCCCAATGCAAAGGCTGTCACAGGGGCCCCCAATGCAAAGGCTGTCACAGGGGCCCCCAATGCAAACTCTGTCACAGGGGCCCCAGAAGGTAAGTGCATTACATCACTATAGTTGGACAGTGCAATATTTGCATGCTCTATAGCTCCCCCTCCCCATCACATTCTGCACTGCCGGACTCCACAGATAGACGTCTCCCCCTCCTCCACAATCTTGTGACAGCAGGCAATGGATGTGGGCTCATGCTCGGCTACACAGTGCCCCACACAGAGATGTGCAGACGTTGTGTCTGAGGACAGTGGACGCCATGTATCACCGCCCCCCCCCCCCCCCCCCCGGTGCACACAATGGGGCGATAACTCACAGGTGAAGCTGCGTCATCCACCCGAGCGCCCATCACTATGGCACCTGCCCACCCCGCTGATGTATTATACTCTGCCGGGAATGTATGGGCTCCTCCAATAGCGGTAACCCGGGGCCGGCAACTCCTCCTGGAAATACGATGAGATGGACACAGACAGAAGGGGGCCCCTGTGCCAGAACAATGTATGGGCCCTTCACAGCCAAAGAGCTCATCAGAAAGGCTTTGGAGGTAGAAAAGGGCCCCCTAACCTCTAGGGCCCCTGTGTGGCTGTACAGGTTGCACCAATGATATGTTCGCCCCTGTATGACATACACATAGAGCAGAGCACCATGGCCGTCCACAATGCATCACATACAAGCAGGGGTGTCACACCCGGGCCCTGGAGCCTGGGGGGGCCCCTTCACCACCCGGCGATTTTTCGTTTTTTGCTCCCCTGCTTCCATGAGCCGTAACATTTTTTATTTTTCCATCAATATAGTCATATGACGGCTTGTTCTTTGCGGGACGAGTTGTACTTTCAGATGCAATCATTTATTTTACCATATAGTGTAAAGAAAGTGGGAAACTAATTCCAAATGCGGTGAAATTGCAAAAAAAAAGTGCAATTAAACATTTTTTATGGGGGGTTTATTCGCCAAGATCACTATATGGTAAAACTGATGTGACGGTGTGATGCCTCAGGACGGTACGAGTTCGTAGATACCAAACATGTATACTGTTACTGGTGTCTAAGTGGTGAAAAAAAATTCAGAGGTTAAAAAGAATCTCACTTTTTGCGCCGTGTTCCGCGCCCCGTAGCGTCCTCATTTTTCGGTATCTGGGGCTGGGTGACGGCTTATTTTTTGCATCTTGAGCTGACGTTTCTAATGACGCCATTTTTGGGTAGATACATTGTTTTGATCGCCCGTTATTGCATTTTATAGCAATGTTGCGGCGATCAAAAAAAACGTAATTTTGGCGTTTGGACCTTTTTTCCGTTACGCAGTTTATTATTATTATTATTACTTATTTATATAGCAGCATTAATTCCATGGTGCTGTACATGAGAGGGGTGACATACAAAATTAGATCTGGTTTGCAGGAAACAAAGTAACAACGACAGACTGGTACAGAGGGGAGAGGACCCTGCACTTGCAGGCTTACATTCTACAGGGCAATGGGAGGGGAACAGTAGGTCACGGGTGCAGCAGATCTGGTGGTGGAGAGGCGGCAGCTCCGGTGTTTACGGCAGTTTACGGCTCTCATTAACTGATTTTATATATTGATAGATCGGGTGATTCTGAATGCAGTGATACCATAATCCCGGATCTGTTCGGTGCTGGAAGCCCGCCATCTCAGCTGAGATGTTGGTGTTTGATGCGAGTGCCGCACCGGAGCTAACATCAAAAAGCGGAGACACGACCCATGACGCACATTTACTTCATGGGTCGTGAAGGGGCTAGAGGGCCCCAAAAGTCCCTTTTGGCCTATTGCTATTAAAGACTTACAATAATTGGGGACCCTGTTAGAGATTTATCATCAGGGCCCATGAGCTTCAAGTTACGCCTCTGCATACCAGGCTAAAGGCCCCGTTACACGCTGCGATGTCCCAGCGATCCCACCAACAATAGGGATCACTGGGACATCGCTATCTGATCGCTGGTGAGCTGACACACAGGCAGACTCACTAGCGACCAGGGTAGCTAAGCTTAGCGCTGCAGTTAGTTACCCGCTGTTTACCCTGGTTACCATGTCCCAACGTGTGCTGTGCGGCGCTGGGATTCGTCTCCGCTCTCACACACGCCGATGCTGGCCGCCCAGCGGGAGACCAACGATCAAAAAATGGTCCTGGCCATTTACCAACGATCTGATCACTGGTACATGTCACTTGCAGCGGCATAGTACAAGATCGCTGCATCGTCACAAAACCGGTGACGTTACAACGACCCAGCCTTAAGTTCCCACGATAAGTTTTTGGAGAGTTTTCGACGCTATTTATGTTCATGTGCAAGTTTCCCTTGAGATGAAGATACATTTTATTTGCAGATTTTCCACATAAACATCAATGAGATGAAGAAAATTTGAAGGTGAAAAACATCAAAACACATCAAAAAGTAGATTGGTGTTCACCACATCGTATAAACAGCTGTTTGTTATCATTGCATGATTGAGAGGTAATGAAGAGAACAATATTCAGCCTTTAAGTAGTCTATGGCCGCAACCTTGAGAACACATGATGTGTGTGTGAAACGACCGTCCATTGAAAAAGCGCTGTGTGAAACGGCAGTACCTTGAGAAAGCGCTGTGTGAAACGGCAGTACCTTGAGAAAGCGCTGTGTGAAACGGCAGTACCTTGAGAAAGCGCTGTGTGAAACGGCAGTACGACTGTGGAGAAAGCACTGTGGTGTGTGAAGATGCCAGATGGTGAGCATATTACTAGAGGTAGGGACCGTAGATTAAAGGCACCACTCCTGCACTGAAAAATAAAAAGCTGTAGTGATGCTTTAAAAAAATGCAATAAAAACATACCGTATATACTCGTGTATAAGCCGACCCCCCTACTTTTGCCCCCAAAACCTGGGAAAACCTATTGACTCGTGTATAAGCCGAGGGTGGACCCCAGCACAGGTATACAGCCACCAGCAGTGTGGTATACAGGCCGCCCCAGTGGTATACAGGCCTCCCCAGTGGTAGTATACAGCAGCCTCCCCAGTGGTAGTATACAGCAGCCTCCCCAGTGGTATATACAGGCCCCAGCAGTATATACAGGGCCCCAGTGGTGCATACAGGGCCCCAGTGGTGCATACAGGGCCCCAGTGGTGTATAAAGGGCGGCCCTCCCCCCCCCCCTTGCTGTCAGCCACCTGTAAAGGAAAAGATCATTATACTTATCCCTGTCCTGTCGCCGCCGTCGCGCTCTCTGACACCGCGCGCTCCTCCGTCTTCATCCGGCTTCTTCCTGCTTCCTCCTCCGGCGCACAGACAATGACGTCATTGCCTGCGCCCGCCGTCACAGCATGAAGAAGCCGGATGAAGACGGAGGAGTGCGTGGTGTCAGAGAGCGACGGTGGCTACAGGACAGGGATAAGTATAATGATCTATTCCTTTACAGGTGGCTGACAGCAAGGGGGGGGGGGGCGCCCTGTATAATGCCACACCACTGGGGCCCTGTATGCACCACTGGGGCCCTGTATGCACCACTGAGGGGGGGGCTGTATACCTGAGTATATGTCTCGTGTATAAGCCAAGGGGGGGACTTTTCAGCACATTTTTTGTGCTGAAAAACTTGGCTTATACACGGTTCATATACGGTATGTAAAAAAACAGCAGTCAAAACACAAGAAACCTAATTTATCTAATTGGGGCTTCAAAATCATACCAAATATTTATATACTAGATATGGACCCCAATGCTATCGCATCGGAAGGGCGGTCTCCTCACTTCTCTCTCTGTGCCTGTCTCACTCCTGTGTCGGTCTCTCCTGTCTGTGCATTGTCCGTCCATGCATGTCCCCTGTGTGCTGTCTCTCTCCTGTTGCTTTCTCACCTCTCTGTGTGCTGTCACCTCCTGTGTGCTGTCCCTCCTATTTGCGCTGTGTCCCCCTCATGCCTGTCTCCCCCTTGTGCTACTCTCTCTCATGTGCCTTTCTCTCCCTGTCCTATGTCTCTCCCTCCCCTGTGCCGCTCTCTCCCTCCCCTGTGCCGCTCTTCCCCCTGGGCCACGCTCTCTCTCTTCCCTGGGCCACTCTCCCCCCTGGGCCATGCTCTCTCTCCCTCACTCTCCCTGGGCCACTCTCTCTCCCCCTGGGCTGCTCTCTCTCTGCTGGACCTTTGTCTCCGCTGAGCCTCTGTCTCTCTCCTGTAGCCTCTCTCTCCTCTGTGGCCTCTCTCTCCTCTGTGGCCTCTCTCTCCTCTGTGGCCTCTCTCTCTCGGGGTTGAGCGAGCGTCAGACCGTCACAGTGATCAGTGATGAAATTGCTCCATGATTCACATATCCAGGGCATTGAGGTTCCCATTGATGAAGAATGGCCCCACTATCTTTTACCCCATATACCCACCATACCATCAATGTCTGTGTTCCCGCAGTCTTGGAGGGATCTATCCCTGTGGGTTAGTGTCAGACCAATAGCGGGGTTTTGTTTGGTAACTTCACCATTCACTACAGTTTCCTCATCCCTCATCTGAAGGCGATTGTCTATGTGTGAAGATACAGATGTCCCATCTGCTTGTTTTGTATCTAGAGCCGTCCTCCTCGTCATTGATTGACAGCTCTGGCTTTATAGGAGTTAGAAGAGTGAAGATGCAAAAACAAGGGGGAGAAGTGCAGTGAACGGCTCAGGGTGCACATATAGAATCATTACTGGACAAATGCATTGTGGTGACACGTTCAGAGCGTTTGTGATCTGTTTTTTGTTGATCCGTAACGGATCCTCTTTTTGCAAAAAAAAAAAAATCACCACAAATGCATTACCCACTTGTGTTGCTTTTTGCTCTGTTTTCGGGAGACTCACAGACAGACAGACAAACACATACACGCACTTCTTACCCTCCTGGCGATCCATGTGATCCCCGGTGATATATTCCTTCTGGGCACGGCAGGTCCTGTCAGTACAGTGCCCAGGTTGTGCCGGTGCCCATAAGGAAGACATCACCGGGGATCACCATGGGATCACCGGTGGGGGTTAAATAATTGGATGTTAGTGATCCAGAAAGCGCAGCAGAAAAAACGGAGCAATAACTGAAGCTCATTATGTTCTGGATTCTCTTTCTGCATCACTGACACAGCAGCAAATAGAAAATCCATTCACTTTGCAGCAGACGCAGTGACTGATCGTTCTTGGAGCAGTTTAAAAAAATACTGTACCAAAAATGGATCAGAAACGTCCAGTGTGAACAAAGCCTTAGGCTGTGTGCACACGGAGCGTTTTTATTGCATGTTTTGATGCATTTTTGAGTGCAGTTTTGTCACAAAAGTCAATGAGGATCCTGAAGTTTTCTGCACATGTTGCTTTTTTTCCTTTGCAAATTTGGTGCAGAAATAAATCTGCAGACGTCAATTCTCGCATGTTTTTCCTTCCGTGAACGCATGAGAAACGCATTAAAAAATGCATTAAAAAGTGTCAAAAAAAATCATCAAAAATGTGCCTTTTTGGCCAGGAGATGCAGGTTTACGTCATAAATTTCTTAAGTCAACGTGTGCACATACCCTAAGGGTACCTTTACACGTCGCAACATTGCATGCAATTTCACTTGCAACTTACTGGTTGCAGTGAAATCATGGACACATTGTTTCTATTTTGTTGCTGTGTACAAATGTAACAATGTGTCCATGATTTCACTGCAACCAGTCAATGCACAAGTGAAATTGCATGCAATGTTGCTACCCTGTACGGTACCCTTAGGGTGTGATTTTAATTCTATGTCTCCTACAATTTCTGTCCTTGGTTTGAACAGTTCTTTAAGTCCCTTTAAGTACAGATGCAGCATAATTGAGCTTATCCATATAGCGTATGGCAATATTTAGCCGTAGAGGGGACAAAAACAGTAAAGGACATCATACGAAGCCTCAATGATATAGTAGGGAAAGCCTTGACTTCTGCAAGAAAAATACTTGGAGCACTAGCGCTACCAAGTGGTCGCTTATGTTACTGCAAGCCCCATATATATATTCCCCACTTACGGGAACAGATTCTTCCCAAAACCCAATAAAGAATGAACTGTTGAAGGAAATCCCAAAGATAAATGTCACATAATGAATGTTCAGGATTCGTCTTCCGATTACATTCGCCATAACGCTCGGCGCAACCCGAAATGATCCGATCTGTCAAGAGCCTTGGGTGAAAGGGTTAAAGATGTCTGATCGCCGCCGCAAAATCTTATTAAAATTCCTTGCATGGGGTTCGGAGGATAAGTGTATTTCTCTATTTGTCTTAAACAATTACGTTGGCAATTTGATTTCGCCCGCGCCCGGAGCAGCCGAGCGCAGCCTCTGGAAATAATAAGCCAAATGAGAGCGGGTTATTTTTAATATAACAATGGCGCGCCTGTCTGCAGGAGCCAGGAATTCTGCATTATCAATCACCTGCGCATATTACTTCTGCAGGGACAGGTCCAGGAGAAGAAGAATGCCGGGGTGCAGAGGGGACCCATAAATCAAACCCCGAAAAATCATTAATTATTGAGACAGGTAGAAAAAAACTCATGAATTTCCAATGTGAAATCCATCGAATGAGCGCCGGTGGGGTCAGGACGAGGTTAGAAATCCAGATCCGTCAGCCGGAGTCATCCACTGTACAGAACCATCAACTTCATCCGAGGGTAAAAGAAAAACAAGAGTAACTACAACAGGTGCAGGGGTTGCAATTGCACCCGGGCCCTGGAGCCTAGGGGGCCCCAAAAGTGTCTTTGGCCTATAGAAAAAGACTAATGCAATTAAAGATTTGCAATAATTGGGATCTCTTGCATTGGGGCCCATGAACTTCAAGTTACCCCAACTGGGAACAACGACTTACAGCGCACATGTCCGGACCGTTACTATAAGCCACTCACTTATAATACATACAAGGTAAAGAAGAAGAAAAGAAGCCAAATATCTGCAAAAAAATGTCCAAAAAGACTAAAAGACACAGAGTGCACATACTCTAAACATACAGGACCGGGGAAGAATCTAGGGACCGCGGCGCTCAACCCAACAAAACATAGCTGTCTATTGTCAACTAATGGCAGAGACACATGGATGGACGGATAGGCAAAAATGGAGCAGCACAGACAAATCAAGCAAAAGTATATGATGGCATGTAAAGGTTTGGGCACCCCTGGTGCTGTGAACAGTTAAGCAAGTTGAACATTAAATTATCTCTAAAATAAAAGAGATGACTAAAGTTAGAGATGACACATTTCCTTTGCACTGGAAGACGAGCGAGGAATCTCACAGAAGTGTAAGACGAGCCAGGAATCTCACAGAACTGGAAGACGAGTCAGGAATCTCACAGAACTGGAAGACGAGTCAGGAATCTCACAGAACTGGAAGATGAGTCAGGAATCTCACAGAACTGGAAGACGAGCCGGGAATCTCACAGAACTGGAAGACGAGCCAGAAATCTCACAGAACTGGAAGACGAGCCAGGAATCTCACAGAACTGGAAGACGAGCCAGGAATCTCACAGAACTGGAAGACGAGCCAGGAATCTCACAGAACTGGAAGATGAGTCAGGAATCTCACAGAACTGGAAGATGAGCCGGGAATCTCTCAGATCTGAAAGACGAGCCAGGAATCCCACAGAACTGGAAGACGAGCGAGGAATCTCACAGAACTGGAAGACGAGCGAGGAATCCCACAGAACTGGAAGACGAGCCGGGAATCTCTCAGATATGAAAGACGAGCAAGGAATCCCACAGAACTGGAAGACGAGCCAGGAATCTCACAGTGATGGAAGACGAGCCAGGAATCTCACAGAACTGGAAGACAAGCCAGGAATCTCACAGAACTGGAAGATGAGCCAGGAATCTCACAGAACTGGAAGACAAGCCAGGAAACTCACAGAACTGGAAGACAAGCTAGGAATCTCACAGAACTGGAAGACAAACCAGGAATCTCACAGAACTGGAAGACGAGCCTGGAATCTCACAGAACTGGAAGACGAGCCAGGAATCTCACAGAACTGGAAGATGAGCCAGGAATCTCACAGAACTGGAAGACAAGCCAGGAAACTCACAGAACTGGAAGACAAGCCAGGAATCTCACAGAACTGGAAGACAAACCAGGAATCTCACAGGACTGGAAGACGAGCCTGGAATCTCACAGGACTGGAAGATGAGCCTGGAGTCTTACAGAATTGGAAGAAGAGCCAGGAATCTCACGATACTGGATGACGAGCCAGGAATCTCACAGAACTGGAAGAAGAGCCAGGAATCTCACGATACTGGATGACGAGCCAGGAATCTCACAGAACTGGAAGACGAGCCAGGAATCTCACAGAACTGGAAGACGAGCCAGGAATCTCACAGAACTGGAAGATGAGTCAGGAATCTCACAGAATTGGAAGACGAGCCAGGAATCTCACAGAACTGGAAGATGAGTCAGGAATCTCACAGAACTGGAAGATGAGTCAGGAATCTCACAGAACTGGAAGATGAGCCGGGAATCTCTCAGATCTGAAAGACGAGCGAGGAATCCCACAGAACTGGAAGACGAGCCAGGAATCTCACAGTAATGGAAGACGAGCCAGGAATCTCACAGAACTGGAAGACAAGCCAGGAATCTCACAGAACTGGAAGACAAGCCAGGAATCTCACAGAACTGAAAGATGAGCCAGGAATCTCACAGAACTGGAAGATGAGCCAGGAATCTCACAGAACTGGAAGACAAGCCAGGAAACTCACAGAACTGGAAGACAAGCCAGGAATCTCACAGAACTGGAAGACAAACCAGGAATCTCACAGAACTGGAAGACGAGCCTGGAATCTCACAGGACTGGAAGATGAGCCTGGAGTCTTACAGAACTGGTGGAAGAAGAGCCAGGAATCTCACGATACTGGATGACGAGCCAGGAATCTCACAGAACTGGAAGATGAGCCAGGAATCTTACAGAACTGGAAGATGAGCCAAGAATCTCACAGAACTGGAAGACGAGCCAGGAATCTCACAGAACTGGAAGTCGAGCCGGGAATCTCACAGAACTGGAAGACGAGTCAGGAATCTCACAGAACTGGAAGACGAGCCAGGAATCTCACAGAACTGGAAGACGAGCCCGGAATCTCACAGAACTGGAAGACGAGCCAGGAATCTCACAGAACTGGAAGACGAGCCGGGAATCTTACATTAATGGAAGGAGAGCCAGGAATCTCACATCTCTTGGCTGCTGCGAAAAGCATTTACAAGCTGTGATACTTGCAAAAGGGGGAGTTACTAGGTACTAACCGTACAGGGTGCCCAAACATTTGCATGGTCCATTTTCCTTTTTTGTCATTTTTAAAATGTTAAAGATGAAAATATTTTTGTCTATTTTTGCCTAAATTACAAAGGGAATGTGTCATCTTTAACTTTATACCTTTTAGAGATCATTTCATCTTCAATTAGCTCAACTGATCACAATAACAGGAAGTTTGACCAGGGGTGCACAAACCTTTGCATGCAACTGTTGGTGTTAGTCCACCAACCTATGATACACAAACAAGCAAGAAAAAAAAATGGGCAGCACTCAATAGCATTGTCACCTGTTCACATGGAACAATACATACATTAGTCCTTTGCATTGAATCTGCTATTGAGTGCTGTCCACTTACTTTGCTTGGATAGATAGATAAATGGATGGATGGATGGATGGAAAGATAGGTGTATGGATGGCTAAATGGATGGATGGACGGATGGATGGATACATAGGTGCATGGATGCATGGATGGATGAATGGATGGATGGATGGATAGACGGATGGATGGACCGATGGATGGATAGACAGATGGACGGATGGATGGATAGATAGACAGGTGGATGGATGGATGGATGGACGGACGGATAGATGAATAGATAGGTGGATGGATGCATGGATGAATGGATGGATGGATGGATAGATAGATGGATGGATGGACGGACGGACGGATGGATAGATAGATGGATGGACGGACGGATGGATAGACAGACGGACGGATGGACAGATGGATGGACAGAAAGATAGGTGGATGGATAGATAGACATGTGGATAGACATATGGATGGATGATGACATGGACAAAATAGTTGATTGAATAACTGCACTGCAATCACAATGGGGGGGTCACTGTGTTTCTTCAGGGTTCCCCTTTAATCACTTTACCATCTTTTGTTCCCTAATTATGTTGGTGATTTTGGCGATTGTTAACCTTGTTATCAGGGCCCTCACCCCTCCTCTCTATTGTCTTTATTGTCTGTACATTGCCTCTGCTTAATTGTAACGTGCTGCGGAATGTGTGGACGCAATAGAAATAAAAGTATTATTATTATTATTGATTATTGCTTATCATAAAGGTTTAATCAATCTGATTTCTATTCATTTTGGGACGTCCTCGGCCTCCCTGTCCTGACAGACGCCGTAATGAAGGACGATTGTGTCTTTTGGCTTCTATAAAGCTGCGGCTATTGAGCGCTGTCTGTCATAGAGATGTGCACATAGACGCCGGCTGCTCTGTAGTGCTGCGGATTTGGAGCTCTGTGTCAGGGACGATGATGTGTGAACTTGGTACAGACGCAGCTGATGATTTCGCCCCTTTACAGCATCTTATATGGTTTCCTTATAGCGGTTGATGCCTTATTATTTGACGCTCCACGGACCGGGCGGTGACGGGTTTGACAATCCCACAGTGGAGTCCTGGACTTTCCCAGGCTCTGACATCTCTTATCTTAGTGACTACACAGCTGCATTGGCGCGGTGCCCCCCGGCCCCCGCCCGCCGTCTCCCACCTGCAGCTGCACCAAGAGGTAAAGCCCCTGGTGAAGGAGATGATGGTCACCGCTCCATGATAGAGGCTCCGGAGAAACAACAAGCCTTTGTTCATGCAGGACCATCCTAAATATACTAATGAGATGGGAGATGGCCAGACGTACAAAAATGGGACATACCCCCCCCCCCCCACCCGAATACTGCGACCGCAGCCATAGATTGCAAACTATAACTGGTGCAGGTCACTGGGATAACAGGTCAGGATATCGGGAGGGTGGGAAGGACGGGAGATCTTTACAGGAGCAATTAAAGGGTTTGCCCAGGATTTAGAAAACATGATTGGTTTCTTGTAGAAATAGCGCCACCTCTGTCCACAGGATGCAGTGCAGCACCAGACACACGGAGAAATCAAGACATAACAGTGCATTCAATGGCCAGTAATCGTCCGTTAGATCCAGTGGATCCAGCATCTGCAAACACAACTTTGTGTCTACCTTGATTTCTGCAGGATTCATTATATTTAACATTGGAGTCTATGGAGAACAGATCCGGTAACTGATCACTATTTATCATCAGTTTTTCTCTCATTTGTAAATGATCCAGTTTTTTCATACTGGATCAGTTTCAAATGGAAGATAAATAGTGATCAGTTACCGGATCCGTTCTCCATAGACTCCAACGTTAAATAAAACGGATCCTGCAGAAATCAATTTTAGCAAAACGGACAAAAACGTTGTATCTATCTATCCGTCCCTCCCTCTATCCATCCCTCCTTCTATCTATCCACCTTCTACTATCTATCTATCTATCTATCTATCATCTATCTATCTATCTATCTATCTAATCTACCCATGTATCCATCGATCTATCTATCTAATCCAAAAGTTAAAAATGGCAGCCTTCTCTCCAGCAGGAATAGTCTCACCTCTTTGATCAGAATTGTCACGTTGGTGATTAATATCCGTTTCCCACCATCTGACTTCAGAGCGCTGCCCCCATTTTTTGGATGTGTATACATGAGCTCTGGGTGATTTTCTTGGGGACTTTGCACCCATTTTTGCATGAAAACTGCTTTTATATTTCTATCTATTGATCTATCATTGGGATCACTTTCTGCCCATGGTCAACTCTCTTTCATGGCACAAGACAAGGGGGACAGATCCCCCATTTTGAGCTTTGATAGATCTGCATCTCATCACTAGAAACCTGGACCGGGCAGAAGCGGCCGCCGACAAAAACCTTTGCAGACCAACCATGAACAACATCCCCTGGTGTGGTCTGAGCTCCCTATCACACGGCCGCGGTATGGACCCATTCACATCCTGCGACGTTCAGCTGCAGTTATCTATTGGCCTTCAGCTTGATCTCGAGCCATGACGACTTGATGGATAAACACTCTATAGGAAGATCAATCTTTTGCAGCCTAGACAGGTCCTCCAGGGTCTTCTTCAAACTTAGATGGGTCCACCAGGGTCTTCTCCAAACCTAGATAGCTCCACCAGGGTCTTCTCTAAGTCTAGATAGTTCCACCAGGGTCTTCTCTAAGTCTAGATAGGTCCACCAGGACCTTCTCCAAGCCTAGATAGGTCCACCAGGGTCTTCTCTAAGTCTAGATAGCTCCACCAGGACCTTCTCCAAGCCTAGATAGTTCCACCAGGGTCTTCTCCGAGCCTAGATAGGTCTACCAGAGTCTTCTCCAAGCCTAGATAAGTCTGCCAGGGTCTTCTCCGAGCTAGATAAGTCCCCAGGGTCTTCTCCAAGCCTAGATAGGTCCACCAGGACCTTCTCCAAGCCTAGATAGTTCCACCAGGGTCTTCTCCGAGCCTAGATAGGTCTACCAGAGTCTTCTCCAAGCCTAGATAAGTCCGCCAGGGTCTTCTCCAAGCCTAGATAGCTCCACCAGGGTCTTCTCTAAGCCTAGATAGTTCCACCAGGGTCTTCTCTAAGTCTAGATAGCTCCACCAGGACCTTCTCCAAGCCTAGATAGTTCCACCAGGGTCTTCTCCGAGCCTATATAGGTCTACCAGGGTCTTCTCCGAGCCTAGATAAGTCCGCCAGGGTCTTCTCCGAGCCTAGATAGCTCCACCAGGGTCTTCTCCAAGCCTGGATAGCTCCACCAGGGTCTTCTCCAAGCCTAGATAGCTCCACCAGGGTCTTCTCTAAGCCTAGATAGCTCCACCAGAGTCTTCTCTAAGCCTAGATAGCTCCACCACGGTCTTATCCGCCATTATTTTGTTAGTGTCAAGCCATTGAGTTGCTGGTCTTCCTCTTCAGATTGTTCCTTCTCTTCTTCCCACCATGATATCTTCTCCAGTGATTGTTCTCTTCTTATGATGTGTAGACAAGTCATATCTTGGTGATCCTTCCTTCCAGTGACATGTCTGGTTGGTTCTTGTTCTTCTTGCCATCCAGGGTATTGATAACCTCCTTCTCCAGTTCCAAATTATGAAGGAGTTGATTCTTCTTGCTGCAGTAACGTGGTGCAATGTCGCCCCCTAGTGTTTATATATGAAATCTCATATTGTAATACTAACAACCAGCAGGAAAAGGATGGAATGTCAAGATCTGACACACGAATCAAACAATGTGGAAATGTTTTAAATTACTAATTTTTTGTTTTAATTTACACGTGAAAATGCTGCAGATTTGTGCCAAAATCAAAGACAGAGAAATTCAGACACTCAATGGAGAAAATGCAACAGAAATCCATGTGTCCAGCACGAGGGCAGGGTCTGCGCCTCCCTTGTACCGAGGTCTCAGCACCAGTCTGCACATCTGAGATATACTGATTGCTGAAAATGATCCATGCACGGACTGCGCACCCTGCAGGGCAAGACCAGAACTGCAGGATGCAAAGAGTTTGGTCACCTTTGACATTGAAAAATACAGGAGCATCTCAATGAATTAGAATGTCATCAAAGAGTTAATTTATTTCAGTAAATCAATTCATAAAGTGAAACACATATATTATATAGAGTCATTACACACAGAGGGAGCTATTTCATGTGTTATTATTTCTGTTAATGTTGATGATTAATGAAAACCCAAAGGTCATTATCTCAGAAAATTAAAGTAGGGTGGATGAAGGGTCTGAGAGATAAAATATGACCTGAATAGATATATAGAGGTTTCACCTTGTGTGGTTGTGAGAGTCACAACCACTATAAAAGCAGATCACGGCTGCTGCAGTCCCCAGCGTGGTGCATATAGAGTAGGGAGGATGAAGGGTTAAACACCGCGCTGCTGCATTCCACGAGACATCAAAGGGTGAATATAATATTGATTTATTAGTCATCACGTTTCAGGACCCCCTGGCCCCTTCCTCAGGACAAATCAATATCATATTGCATGTCTCTGGGAGCCCTGAAATGTGTTGACTAATAAATATTATTACACAAATATTAATTTGATGTCTAGTGGAATACAGCAGCGAGGTTTGACCCCTCACCCTGCCTACTTTAAAATTCTGAGACCTTTGGTTTTTTATTGGCTGTAAGCCATAATCATCAACATTAACAGAAATAAACACATGAAATAGCTCCCTCTGTGTGTAATGACTCTATATAATATGTGTGTCACTTTATGTATTGAATTACTGATAGAATATCATCAAAAAGTGACTTTAGATTTCATTGAGATGCACAAGTATTTACACTATGGCCTCATGCACACACTGCATTTTTCGATGAATTTTTATGTTGCGGATTTTAATGCAGAATTGTCAGATATCCACAAACCAGCAAAGTCTATGGGAATTCTAAAGTGTTGATGCTTATGGTGCGTTTTTTTGCACTGCAGAAAAGGCGCAAATATTTGCAATTATTGCAGTGGATTTTTCAGCTTTTCAAGCCATTGACTTGATGATGAAAAACCAAGGCGCGACTCAGCACCATTTACGCACCGAATCTCAGTTTTGCTGCGTTGGTGTAGAAATTTTTGCATCAAAATACTCAGCGTCTGGACACACCCTCAGGCGGCTTCACACCACAATTCTGTGCAAACCGGACAGAACCTGATCCAGTTTTTCCTCCCATGTATCCCTATGGTGCCAGATTGGTCCTATTTGGCCATGCGATTTTGTGCCTGATTCGTTTTTGTCTGTTTTTTTACTGTCCCCAAAACCGGGGCCTGCAGCATTTTTTGGCTCTGGTGCAAAAATTGGACAAAACCGGACAGTCCCATATCTGGGGCGATCCGGCGCCCATAACATGGGAGTCTATGGGCACCGGATCCATGATAAAATCAGATCATTTCCCGGATCCGATTTGTTGCACAGAGCATGCTCAGAAATCTTGCTCCCAAATTTCAGCACCATGGACAGCAGTATTTCATGCACAGGCTGTAAATTCAGCACCAAGGACAGCGGCAGAGCAGACACAGGCAGACTTCAGCATCGTGGACAGCGGTAGAGCAGACACAGGCAGACTTCAGCACCATGGACAGCGGCAGAGCAGACATAGGCAGACTTCAGCATCATGGACAGCGGCAGAGCAGACACAGGCAGACTTCAGCATCATGGACAGCGGTAGAGCAGACACAGGCAGACTTCAGCACCATGGACAGCGGCAGAGCAGACACAGGCAGACTTCAGCAACATGGACAGTGGCAGAGCAGATATAGGCAGACTTCAGCATCATGGACAGTGGCAGAGCAGACACAGGCAGACTTCAGCATCATGGACAGCGGTAGAGCAGACACAGGCAGACTTCAGCACCAGGGACAGCGGCAGAGCACACACAGGCAGACTTCAGCATCATGGACAGCGGCAGAGCAGACACAGGCAGACTTCAGCACCAAGGACAGCGGCAGAAAAGGAATCCTGCATAAAACAGGATCGGAGGGCAGATTTGGCCACACTTTGTGCACATCCTGTCCTGTCAGGTTCTGTCCGGTGGATCCTGCAAAAAACAGGATCTACCCTGACAGCTCAAAACTGTTGTGTGAAGCTAGCCTAACATGTTAGTGTTACCTTTAGTTAAAGGGGTTGTCCAAGTTTGATTGATCTCTTATTAATGGGCTCAGAGAGATGGAAAAAAGAAATAATGACATTTATACTCATGTCTACAGATACAGAGGTAAAAAACTCACCAAATACTCATCGTGTGCACGAGGCCTTACATATACTGAGGTAATAACTCACCAAATACTCAGCGTGTGCACGAGGCCTTACAGATACTGAGGTAAAAACTCACCAAATACTCAGCGTGTGCACGAGGCCTTACAGATACTGAGGTAACAACTCACCAAATACTCAGCGTGTGCACGAGGCCTTACAGATACTGAGGTAACAACTCACCAAATACTCAGTGTGTGCACGAGGCCTTACAGATACTGAGGTAAAAACTCACCAAATACTCAGCGTGTGCACGAGGCCTTACAGATACTGAGGTAAAAACTCACCAAATACTCAGCGTGTGCACGAGGCCTTACAGATACTGAGGTAACAACTCACCAAATACTCAGTGTGTGCACGAGGCCTTACAGATACTGAGGTAAAAACTCACCAAATACTCAGCGTGTGCACTAGGCCTTACAGATACTGAGGTAAAATCTCACCAAATACTCAGCGTGTGCACGAGGCCTTAAACATACTGAGGTAACAACTCACCAAATACTCAGCGTGAGCCCGAGGCCTTAGGGCCATGTCACACACACACAGATATCTGTGCAGATATTGTTCACAGATCTCTGGTTGCAGTGAAATCATGGACACATTGATCCATTTTGTGGCCATATACAAATGAACAATTTGTCCATGATTTCACTGCAACCAGAGATCTGCGAACAATATCTGCACAGATATCTGTGTGTGTGACGTGGCCCTTAGGCGGCCGTCACACGCACAGATTTCTTGCCCGATATCGTTTAAGCGATCTCCTTTTTGATCGCTTAAGCGATATCAGGCTTAAAATCGATGCATGTAATCAAGCGATTTACGATGTGAAATCGCTTGATCGTGACATCGCTGATCTGAGCTCCGGTTCTCAGATCTAGCGATGAACGATTTCACGATCTCCTTCATCGTGGTGTATAACACCACGATGTACCATCTCCCAGCGGCAGAGCCTATGCTGGGAGATGGTAACTATGGTAAACGTCGGGTAACTAAGCGACGCGCGGCGCCTAGTAACCCGATGTGTACCATAGTTACCAGCGAGATCGCGGATCCACATCGCTGGTGAGTCTGTCTGTGTGACATCTCACCAGCGATGTGAGCGATATTGTAAGCGATTGCGCGTGCATGTGATCGCTTACAATATCGCTAAAGATATCTGTGCGTGTGACGGCCGCCTTACAGATACTGAGGTAAAATCTCACCAAATACTCAGCGTGTGCACGAGACCTTACAGATACTGAGGTAAAATCTCACCAAATACTCAGCGTGTGCACGAGGCCTTACAGATACTGAGGTAACAACTCACCAAATACTCAGCATGTGCACGAGGCCTTACAGATACTGAGGTAAAATCTCACCAAATACTCAGCGTGTGCACGAGGCCTTACAGATACTGAGGTAAAATCTCACCAAATACTCAGCGTGTGCATGAGGACTTAGACTATGTTCACACTGGGCATTTTTTCTGCATTTTTTCTGCATTTTTTCTGCATTTTTTCATGTAGCAAAACAAAACCTGATCTCTCAGCAGTAAAGTTGTAATTTTGCCAGTAGGAAACGCATTAAAACTGAACCAAAAAGCAGCAAAAAAACCACAGCATTTACAATTTACATGTTGCTTCTTTTAAGGATGCGTGCACACGGTCCGAGGAGCTGAGGGAAGCCGTGGGTGGCCGCAGGGAGACCGTAGCCGCCCTGTATTCACCATGTGCAGCGGGTGCGGGGTGGCTTTTCCCTGCAGTCACCTAATGGCAGCCGCTTTCAACTCCGGAGGAGCGGACTCCCGGCAACCCGCACCGCAACTCCAATCACGCTGCGGGCGGGCTACGCATAGTGAGGATGGGATTTCTAGAAATCCCATCCACTATGCTACTACTGTACAACACAGCGTTTTGGACGTAGCACAAAGACGCTGCGTCCAAAACGCTGCGTCTCCTGATCGTGAGGATGCACCCTAAAAATGCTGCAAAAACCAAGCTGTGTTCCATTGTCAAAAAAAAATTAATGAACACTAAGGCCACATACATACGCTGAGTATTTGATGAGTTTTTTACCTCAGGAATTGTAGCCAAAACCAGGAGTGGGTGATAAATACAGAAGTGGTGCAGGCAGGGGCTGGCTGGAGCCTCCATCCCTGGGTGGCCGATTTGCCCTGCCGGCCCTGACTTGAGAAGCGGGGGGGGGGGGGGGGTGCTGTCAGCCCTTACCTGATCAGAGACTTCCAGTGTCACAGAGCAACTCCCGCGGCCGGCCCGTTTCTGTAGGGGGCGGCCCTAGATGTGGACTATACCACCAGCCCAGGGGCACTTGCCCCCCTGCCACCTGGGCCAGCCCGCCCCTGGGTGCAGGTGTTTCTATTAAGACTTTTCCTGTGATTGCTCCAATCCTGGTTTTGTCTACAAATCCTGAGGTAAAAAACTCATCAAATACTCAATGTGTGCATGGGGCCTTAGGCGGCCGTCACACGGAACGATTTCTTGCCCGATATCGTTTAAGTGATCTCCTTTTTGATCGCTTAAGCGATATCGGGCAAGAAATCGTTGTATGTAATCAAGCGATTTACGATGTTAAATCGCTTGATCGTGACATCGCTGATCTGAGCTCCGGTTCTCCGATCTAGCGATGAGCGATTTGACTATCTGTCTCATCGTGGTGTATAACACCACGATGATCCATCTCCCAGCGACCGCGCCTATGCTGGGAGATGGTAACTATGGTACACGTCGGGTAACTAAGCGACGCGCGGCGCCTAGTTACCCGATGTGTACCATAGTTACCAGCGAGATCGCGGCTCCACATCGCTGGTGAGTCTGTCTGTGTGACATCTCACCAGCGATGTGAGCGATATTGTAAGCGATTGCGCGTGCACGTGATCGCTTACAATATCGCTCGAGATATCTCAGCATGTGACGGCCGCCTAATGCAATCAATGCTGCAAAAACACCCTGTGTGACCAAAACTTATGGTGGGTTTACACGTTCCGATATCGTATACAACGGCGCGGGAGCGCGCATTTAGTGCCCAGTTTTCCCTGAATCGCATCGGCGGGTTACACGTCCCGATATCGGGATACAACGTCCCGACGATGTGTACGCCCCCCGACCCAGGAACAACCATTTAACATGGTGGTGAATGGGTGACGTTGCAGTACACATCGGAGTTGTGCTGTCACACAGGACGATCCGGCTCCAACCGGGCATCCGATATCGGGCGGTTGAATAGCACGCTCATTCGACCCCCGATATCGGTTTGCCATCGTTCCTGCATCGTATTGCATGTTCACACCGTACAACGCAGGAACGATATCGGGTCCAACTCACAGACCACGTGACTTTTGGTCGGAGTTGAACGCCGATATCGCAACGTGTAAACCCACCATTAAATACTGAGGTAAAAACTCAAATACAGAACTTGTACTCGGGGCCTCAGGCTATGTTCACACAGGGGTTTTTATGCAGCAAAACCTAAACTCCTGGCAGTAAAAAAAAGTTGCGGCTTTTAATTAACATGTATTTGTATTAAACTAATGAAAAAAAACACAGCAAAAATGCCAAATGTGAATATAGCTTAGCAAATACGGAAGTAAAAAAAACTTACCAAATACTCAACGTGTGCACAAGGCTATGTGATCACTCAGCATTTGTGATCAGTTTTTGGTGCTGTGATTTTCTTTAGTTTTTTTTTTTTTAACTGCACCAAAAAACGGGATCAGTCGCTGCATCTGCAGCAAAGTGAATGTGACTCTCAATTTGCTGTTAAGACACTGCTTTTTTTTGATTGGCGAGTTAGGCCGGCTTCACACTGCGGCGTGATCCGGTCCGGGGCTGTCCGGGATGCCCCTGACAGCCGCGGACCGGATCAGCACACAGGACTGGGGGGTTAATATGCCCTCTGGTCCGGTGTGCAGTGCACGCAGTTCCCGCTGCTGATAAGTCAGGACCGCGGACGCCGCGCTCCTGACCTGTCAGCGGCTGCAACTGCGTGCGCTGCACACCGGACCAGAGGGCATATTAACCCCCCAGTCCTGTGTGCTGATCCGGTCCGCGGCTGTCAGGGGCATCCCGGACAGCCTCGTACCGGATCATGCCGCAGTGTCAAGCCGGCCTTAGTGGTGCAGAAAGCGCATCCAAAAATAATGAGCGTTAATTATTGCTCCATTTTTCTACTGCACTTTCTCCATTGACTCCATTCCAATAATAAAAAATAAATAAAAGCATCACAAGCCATTGGTATCACACAGTCAGCTTGTGATGCTTTTTTACTGTATTTTCCACATCAACGCTCCATTACCTACCCTCCTCGGCAATCCCATGGTGAGTCCCGGTGATGTCAGGTGGCCTGGAGAGATACCCAGAAGTAACCCATCGCTGGACACTGCAGACATTGGGGAAGGTAACAAAGTGTCTGTGTCTTCCCTATGGAATAGTAACTACCTTTGAAAAAGCAATAGCGCAGCACTAAAACCGAAGGAGCAAAAAAGCAACACAAACAGATGATGTGACTGTGATGCTCTTTTGCAACAAAAACAAAAGGGAGGATCTGTTTTGGCTGCAGAAAATGAACCAAAAACAGATCTCCTAAAAGGAGCACAAACGCCTGTGGGCACAGACCCTTACAGCTGGGGATAATATATGAGGAGTGGCCTGAAACTACATGGGGCAAATGCCCCAGCACACTGTGCCCCACTGCCCCTCCATCTTGGATAGTCACATGTGAAATGCCCCTGCACAGGGGCATAACTACAATAGGTGCAGGGGTTGCGATCGCACCCGGGCCCTGCAGCCTAGGGGGCCCTTAAAAGTCCCTTTGGCCCATAGAAAAAGACTAATATTAATAAAGATTTGCAATAATTCGGGGCCCCATTGGAGCTTTCGCATCGGGGCCCCTGGGCCTGAAGTTACGCCACTGCCACTGCATGCTGTGTGTGCCCCTCCATCTTGGATAGTCACATGTGAAATGCCCTGCATGCTGTGTGTGCCCTCCATCTTGGATATCACATGTGAAATGCCCTGCATGCTGTGTGCGCCCCTCCATCTGGAGATTTTGCTTGTATCGTGTATGTAATGGGCCATTACACTCATAGAGGGGCACACACAGCATGCAGGGGCATTTCACATGTGAGTAGCTGTTGGAATATGTTTAGTGCAACAACTCCATTCCTGTATAAGAGTGTTTACTTGCTACATTTGTATGTTGTGGATAAAGTTAGAACAAAAAAAAAAAACTCCCAGAGGCTCACACAGGAAGAGCATGTGACTGCATCCATGTTCCTGTGTCTGTGTATGAGAGGAGCAGCTGCTGCACAGAGACTGAGACACATAAGATATGTTTTATTCCTGATCTATTAAGCTTATCATATTTGTTCCTGTTTGTTTCTGAATAAAGAAGCTCCGTTGTCACCTGAATGGAGAGTATCCTGAATAATCCGCTGCCAACAGTATCCAAGATGGAGGTGCAGTGGGGCACAGTGTGCAGCATTTATGATTTACCCCATGTAGTTCCAGACAGTCCTCCACTGTCTCCCATAAGCTGATCAGTGACCCCACATTGGTATAAATAAACCTAAACTTTCCCACATATATCACCACCACCAAGTCACAGGTAATGTAATATTGTGAGTCATTAAACCCAGATAAATATTAATTATGCAGATTTTATTCAAAAAAGCACACAGTACAAGTATACAGAGAGTAAAAAACAGTCATTATCATGGATAATAAACACCAGAGTGACAAGCAAACACCAGCCGTGGAAAACACAACTGAGGAGCTATTAGTAGGTCAGAAAGAAGGGGGGACCAAATCATGGAGCGACACAGTATCCAAACATTCCTAGAACTACTGTTATATTACCCTTCAATAACACAATTTGTAGGGATGAAATAATGTGCATAGTAATCGATAACGTAATCAGTCAGGCGTATACCCAAATTAAATAACCTTAAGGCATACACAGTGATACTGTGTCTGCCAAGCATCCAATCATCTTGCAGTTACTATACACCTGACTAAATGTTCATCCGATCTCAGTAGTGCACCTATAGTCATGCCATCTCCATTATAAGAAGGATAAACTCAATATATTGTATACACACCCCAATTGTGTCCAAAATCAGCTATGGAAAATTCTATGCTGTCTAAAGTCAGAATAGTAATCTATACAGAGTACATAGTACCAACACAGCAACTGTATATATACCTTGAGCCATAGCTGATCAGGATCCAGAGGAAAGGCAACAATATAAGCGCCACACAGGTACCTCAGTATACCTCCACGCGCTTCATCGCTACTCTGCGGCTTCGTCAGGAGGCGTGGTCTCTACAACTCTGCTGTCCCCTTAAATATCCCCAAAGTAAGTAGGAATGTACCGCACCTGTTGTTCCGCTGCATGTGCAGCGTTCCCCCTCCATGATGTGGGTGCTGACGTGCCGGAGCGGCGCCCGCGCACCGGAAGTGACGGACAGGAGGAACAACGTCATCCCGGCCGAGACAGCCGAGGACCGAGGACGGACGCGCTGGCTGCTGCAAGAAGACCCTGGAGGGTAAGATGTCTGCAGCAGCAGGGGGGTCTCAGAACGGGGGGGTAGTGTGCCAGCAGGAGGGGGCCCATATATACCGTATAATGCACTGCTCCCCCTGTCGCTGATTGACAGGGGGATGCAGTGCATATGTAATGAGCGGGCGCACGTGACGTGTGACCCGCTCCCGCTCCCTCCCCCCTCCGCTAGGGGCCTTACATTAGGCCCCCCCGGTTGTAAGGCCTTATAATCGGGGGAGGCCTTACATTAGCAGGCCCCCCCTTTACCCCTAGGCGGCCTTACAATCGGGGGGGCCTTACTTTCGAGGAAACACGGTATATATATAGCCCAGCACAGCCTCCAAATAATATATACAGCACAGCCTCCATTTTATATATACAGCACAGCCTCCGTGTTATATATACAGCACAGCCTCCAAATAATATATATAGCAGTCTTCATATAATATATACATCACAGCCTCCATTTTATATAAGCAGCACAGCCTCCAAATAATATATACAGCACAGCCTCCATATTATATATACAGCACAGCCTCCATAGCCCTGCAGCAACCTCTATATATACCAGCACTGCGTCTATATAGCCTAGCACAGCCTCCATATAGCCCAGCAGCAGCCTCTATAGCCCAGAACAGCCTCCATAGCTTGCAGCAGCCTCCATACAGCTCAGCCCAGCCTCCATAGCCTGCAGTGGCCTCCATAAAGTCCAGCAGCAGCCTCCATAGCCAAGCAGCAGCCTCTATAGCCTAGAACAGCCTCCTTAGCCCGCAGCAGCCTCCATATAGTCCAGCAGCAGCCTCCATAGCCCAGCAGCAGTCTCTATAGCCTAGAACAGCCTCCTTAGCCCGCAGCAGCCTCCATATAGTCCAGCAGCAGCCTCCAAAGCTCAGAAGCAGCCTCTATAGCCCAGAACAGCCTTCATAGCCTGCAGCAGCCTCCAAATGGCTCAGCACAGCCTCCATAGCCCGCAGCAGTCTCTATAGCACAGAACAGCCTCTATAGTTCAGAACAGCCTTCATAGCCCGCAGCAGCCTCCATATGGTCTAGCAACAGCCTCCACAGCCCAAAAGCAGCCTCTATAGCCCAGAACAGCCTCTATAGTTTAGCACAGCCTCCATAGCCCACAGCAGCCTCCAAATGGCTCAGCACAGCCTCCATATAGTCCAGCAGCAGCCTCCAAAGCTCAGTAGCAGCCTCTATAGCCCAGAACAGCCTTCATAGCCTGCAGCAGCCTCCAAATGGCTCAGCACAGCCTCCATAGCCCG
This sequence comes from Allobates femoralis, assembly GCA_033576535.1. NCBI lineage: Eukaryota > Metazoa > Chordata > Amphibia > Anura > Aromobatidae > Allobates > Allobates femoralis. Next base: position 10,135,901 of record JARQOC010000011.1, read on the forward strand.
CAGCAGTCTCTATAGCACAGAACAGCCTCTATAGTTCAGAACAGCCTTCATAGCCCGCAGCAGCCTCCATATGGTCTAGCAACAGCCTCCACAGCCCAAAAGCAGCCTCTATAGCCCAGAACAGCCTCTATAGTTTAGCACAGCCTCCATAGCCCACAGCAGCCTCCAAATGGCTCAGCACAGCCTCCATATAGTCCAGCAGCAGCCTCCAAAGCTCAGTAGCAGCCTCTATAGCCCAGAACAGCCTTCATAGCCTGCAGCAGCCTCCAAATGGCTCAGCACAGCCTCCATAGCCCGCAGCAGTCTCTATAGCACAGAACAGCCTCTATAGTTCAGAACAGCCTTCATAGCCCGCAGCAGCCTCCATATGGTCTAGCAACAGCCTCCACAGCCCAAAAGCAGCCTCTATAGCCCAGAACAGCCTCTATAGTTTAGCACAGCCTCCATAGCCCACAGCAGCCTCCAAATGGCTCAGCGCAGCCTCCATATAGTCCAGCAGCAGCCTCCATATAGTCAAACAACAGCCTTCACAGCCCAGAAGTAGCCTCTATAGTCCAGAACAGCCTCCATAGCCCACAGCAGCCTCCAAATGGCTCAGCACAGCCTCCATATAGTCCAGCAGCAGCCTCCACAGCCAGAAGCAGCCTCTATACCACAGAACAGCCTCTATATCCCAGAACAACCTCCATAGCCTGCAGCAGCCTCCAGGTAGCTCAGCACAGCCTCCATAGCCCACATCAGCCTTCATTTAATCAAGAAACAGCTTCCACAGCCCAGTGGCAGCCTCTATAGCCCAGAACAGCCTCCATACCCCGCAGCAGCCTCCATGTAGCTCAGCACAGCCTCCACAGCCCTCAGCAACTTACATATAGTCCACAAGCAGCCTCTATAGCCCTGAAGCAGCCTCTATAGCCCAGAAGCAGTCTCTATAGCCCAAAAGCAGCCTCCACAGCCCAGAACAGCCTCTATAGTTCAGAGCTGCCCCCACAGCCCAGAACAACCTCTAGATAATGTATAATATGCTGGTTCTCCTGCTACATCTGTACCTTTGCACATCATGGTATATATAATCTCCATTGTGCTGTACACAGTAAAAAAAATATTTAATCATACTCACCTTCCTTCTGCTCCCCCGGGCAGTGTCCTCCTCAGATGCTTCCTCCGGTCTGTGCTTCCTTCCTGTATGGCTGCATCAGCGTGATGAGGTCACAGGGAGATGACTCATCATGCTGCAGTCGGCAGAGGAGGAGGAGAAGGCTCCCCTGCTCCCAGGAGCCAGCACATGGTTAATTTGTGTCGCATGCAAATTAGCCATGTGCACTGGCAGAGCTGCAGGAGTATTCAGCCACTGGCTGAGTGACCGGCTGAGTGCTCCTGATGGTCCCCTCTTGTCAGGGCTGCCTTTTCCTGATGGCCCCCCTGACCATCAGGGCTGCATGTCACTGATGGACAGTGGGCCCCTCCAGCTGCTCAGGGCCCCAGCACTTGTCTGGGTACGCAGGGTGCTGACGACGACCCTGCAAAGGAATATTCATAAGGTTTAATGAGCGGACTAGGAAGTAGGGTGAGAGCAGCATGGAAGCCAGTAAGTTTGATTTAACTGATTAATCCCCATTTTGCAACCCCCGAGACACCCCATTTTATAGCACTTAAGTTTATGTCTGGTTAGGGGACCAGCTTAAATTTGTGTCAAGTCCAGGCCCGAACAGGCCTTTTTTTTTCCCTTTTTTAATCAAGCAGGATCCGGCAAACCCGAACATCTGTGGATTCGACAATCTCTACTCCTGACATGAACTGAACAGCCTCAAAAGTGACTATGTGTGTGAATCCCGCCGTACTGACAATATATTTATGTCACATGGGTAATTTTATTGTACGTATGGATTAAATTAATAGATTTCATGTATATAATACTCAGAATAAATTACACTGGGGAACAATTTGAAAAAAAATTTCTGTTGAGTTAGGTTTTTGAGCTGATTTATTCTAAAATTGGCAGCTGATTCCAAAAATGTAGTCAGTTTTTTTCTAGCACGTCAAGTTTTTCCTCCACAACTTACCTGCCAGAGATGCACAATTGCACTGATATCTGTAATAAGACTTGTTATCTGATTACAATTCGACTCATATAGAGCTGCGTGGCAACTTGTAAGAGTAGTCACAACTGAGACAGTGTGGTGAGAGGTGTGTGCAGCTCCCAATACATCATAATTTTCAATATCTTGAAAAAAAACACTTTTTAGGTACAGTAGTTTACATATTTTGAGAAGACAAAAATCCTATAGTTCAAAAACTTGACGTGATAGAGAAACACTGAGATCATTTCTGGATTCAGCATCCACAAATTAATTAAGAACAGTTGTCTGACCTAACTCCTAAAAATTGTGTTCCCAGTGTTATTATTAATGCCACAAAGCTCAATGTAAATACCCTGATTGTCAGGAACCATATACATTCCGAGCTTGGATCTGTGCTGAGAAGCTACAAACGCTGCTGATATATAAATAGGCAGCAAATACAAGAAGAGGCTCAACATGCCGCATCCATAATAATAGGAGCAAAGAGAGGCTGAGAACTCACTCTCATTTCTGCAAAGAACAAGCTGTGCTGCCAAGACGCCTTATCATTAAATCAGGATGAGAGGACGCCGAGCGGTGATGTGCCGAACCCCGAGCCTCAGCGCAGGAGAATCCACTGCCACTCGCATCCCGACAGCGAGATATCATCATCATCATCATCATCATCCTAACCACAGGATAAACCTGAGGAGGAGACCATTGGCCAACCAAATAATACACAAACAACATCTGCCAAACCATAGAATGCAAACCTCTATTACCTCTATATACAAAAAAATAATTACTAATATATCACCTCCAATATACAAGAATATAACTGCTATAATACTGCTCCTATATACAAGAATACAACTACTATAATACTGCTCCTATATACAAGAATATAACTACTATAATACTGCTCCTATATACAAGAATATAACTACTATAATATGCTCCTATATACAAGAATATAACTACTATAATACTGCTCCTATATACAAGAATATAACTACTATAATACTGCTCCTATATACAAGAATATAACTGCTATAATACTGCTCCTATATACAAGAATATAACTACTATAATATGCTCCTATATACAAGAATATAACTACTATAATACTGCTCCTATATACAAGAATATAACTACTATAATACTGCTCCTATATACAAGAATATAACTACTATAATACTGCCCCTATATACAAGAATATAACTACTATAATACTGCCCCTATATACAAGAATATAACTACTATAATACTGCTCCTATATACAAGAATATAACTACTATAATACTGCTCCTATATACAAGAATATAACTACTATAATACTGCTCCTATATACAAGAATATAACTACTATAATACTGCTCCTATATACAAGAATATAACTACTATAATACTGCTCCTATATACAAGAATATAACTACTATAATATGCCCTATATACAAGAATATAACTACTATAATACTGCTCCATATACAAGAATATAACTACTATAATACTGCTCCTATATACAAGAATATAACTACTATAATACTGCCCTATATACAAGAATATAACTACTATAATACTGCCCTATGTACAAGAATATAACTACTATAATACTGCCCCTATGTACAAGAATATAACTACTATAATACTGCTCCTATATACAAGAATATAACTACTATAATACTGCCCTATGTACAAGAATATAACTACTATAATACTGCTCCTATGTACAAGAATATATAACTACTATAATACTGCTCTATATACAAGAATATAACTACTATAATACTGCTCCTATATACAAGAATATAACTACTATAATACTGCTCCTATTACAAGAATATAATCTACTATAATACTGCCCCTATTACAAGAATATAAACTACTATAATACTGCTCCTATATACAAGAATATAACTACTATAATACTGCTCCTATATACAAGAATATAACTACTATAATACTGCTCCTATATACAAGAATATAACTACTATAATACTGCCCTATTACAAGAATATAACTACTATAATACTGCTCTCTATATACAGAATATAACTACTATAATACTGCTCCTATATACAAGAATATAACTACTATAATACTGCCCCTATATACAAGAATATAACTACTATAATACTGCCCTATATACAAGAATATAACTACTATAATACTGCTCCTATGTACAAGAATATAACTACTATAATACTGCCCCTATATACAAGAATATAACTACTATAATACTGCTCCTATTACAAGAATATAACTACTATAATACTGCCCTATATACAAGAATATAACTACTATAATACTGCTCCTATATACAAGAATATAACTACTATAATACTGCCCTATATACAAGATATAACTACTATAATACTGCTCCTATTACAAGAATATAACTACTATAATACTGCTCCTATATACAAGAATATAACTACTATAATACTGCCCCTATTACAAGAATATAACTACTATAATACTGCCCCTATGTACAAGAATATAACTACTATAATACTGCCTCTATATACAAGAATATAACTACTATAATACTGCTCCTATATACAAGAATATAAACTACTATAATACTGCCCTAATGACAAGAATATAACTACTATAATACTGCCCTATATACAGAATATAACTACTATAATACTGCTCTATTACAAAAATATAACTACTATAATACTGCTCCTATATACAAGAATATAACTACTATAATACTGCTCCTATATACAAGAATATAACTACTATAATACTGCTCCTATTACAAGAATATAACTACTATAATACTGCCCTATATACAAGAATATAACTACTATAATACTGCTCCTATATACAAGAATATAACTACTATAATACTGCCTATAGTACAAGAATATAACTACTATAATACTGCCCTATATACAAGAATATAACTACTATAATACTGCTCCTATTACAAGATTATAACTACTATAATACTGCCCTATGTACAAGAATATAACTACTATAATATGCTCCTATATACAAGAATATAACTACTATAATACTGCCCTATATACAAGAATATAACTACTATAAAGTAATACTGATTCCATAACTGCCTATGTACAAGATATAAACTACTATAATACTGCTCCGATTATATACATGAGTAATGATAACTACTATAATACATGCTCTATATACAAGAATATAACTACTATAATACTGCTAATGGTACGGATGTTATACACTGGAGGTAATGGGGTCGATAGTTATAACTATGGAAACTGCCTGGATATACTGGGGCGGATGTTATCACTGGAGGTAATGGCGCTGGATGTTATACACTGGGGGTAATGGGGCGGATGTTATACACTGGAGGTAATGGGGCCGGATGTTATACACTGGGGGTAATGGGGCTGGATGTTATAACACTGGGGGTAATGGGGCGGATGTTATACACTGGGGTAATGGGGCGGATGTTAAAATGAGGTACATAGCGATGTTATACACTGGGGTAATGGGGCCGGATGTTATACACTGGGGTAATGGGGCCGGATGTTATACACTGGGGTAATGGGGCGGATGTTATACACTGGGGGTAATGGGGCTGGATGTTATACACTGGGGTAATGGGGCCTGGATGTTATACACTGGAGGTAATGGGGCGGATGTTATACACTGGTAAGGGCGGATGTAACATGGGGTAAGGCATGTTATACACTGGGGGTAATGGGGCTGATGTTATACACTGGGGTAATGGGGCCGGATGTTATACACTGGGGTAATGGGGCCTGGATGTTATACACTGGAGGTAATGGGGCCGGATGTTATACACTGGGGTAATGGGGCTGGATGTTATACACTGGAGGTAATGGGGCCGGATGTTATACACTGGAGGTAATGGGCCGGATGTTATACACTGGAGGTAATGGGGCCGGATGTTATACACTGGGGGTAATGGGGCCGATGTTATACACTGGAGGTAATGGGCCGGATGTTATACACGGTGGGTAATGGGGCCGGATGTTATACACTGGAGGTAATGGGGCTGGATGTTATACACTGGGGTAATGGGGCCGGATGTTATACACTGGGGGTAATGGGGCCGGATGTTATACACTGGGGTAATGGGGCCTGGATGTTATACACTGGAGGTAATGGGGCCGGATGTTATACACTGGAGGTAATGGGGCCGGATGTTATACACTGGGGGTAATGGGGCCGGATGTTATACACTGGAGGTAATGGGGACCGGATGTTATACACTGGAGGTAATGGGGCCTGGATGTTATACACTGGGAGGTAATGGGGCGGATGTTATACACTGGGGTAATGGGGCGGATGTTATACACTGGGGTAATGGGCCGGATGTTATACACTGGAGGTAATGGGGCCGGATGTTATACACTGGGGTAATGGGCCGGATGTTATACACTGGAGGTAATGGGGCCGGATGTTATACACTGGGGTAATGGGGCCGGATGTTATACACTGGAGGTAATGGGCCGGATGTTATACACTGGGGTAATGGGCCGGATGTTATACACTGGAGGTAATGGGGCCGGATGTTATACACTGGAGGTAATGGGGCGGATGTAAAACACTGGAGGTAATGGGGCCGGATGTTATACACTGGAGGTAATGGGGCGGATGTTATACACTGGAGGTAATGGGGCCGGATGTTATACACTGGAGGTAATGGGGCCGGATGTTATACACTGGAGGTAATGGGGCCGGATGTTATACACTGGGGTAATGGGGCCGGATGTTATACACTGGAGGTAATGGGGCCGGATGTTATACACTGGGGGTAATGGGGCCGGATGTTTATACACTGGAGGTAATGGGGCGGATGTTAAACACTGGAGGTAATGGGGCTGGATGTTATACACTGGAGGTAATGGGGCCGGATGTTATACACTGGGGGTAATGGGCGGATGTTATACACTGGAGGTAATGGGGCCGGATGTTATACACTGGGGTAATGGGGCCGGATGTTATACACTGGGGGTAATGGGGATGCGGATGTTATACACTGGAGGTAATGGGGCCGGATGTTATACACTGGGGGTAATGGGGCCGGATGTTTATACACTGGAGGTAATGGGGTTCCGGATATGCTGTATACACTGGGGGTAATGGGGCCGGATGTTATACACTGGGGTAATGGGGCCGGATGTTATACACTGGGGTAATGGGGCCGGATGTTATACACTGGGGTAATGGGGCTGGATGTTATACACTGGGGTAATGGGGCCGGATGTTATACACTGGAGGTAATGGGGCTGGATGTTATACACTGGAGGTAATGGGGCTGGATGTTATACACTGGAGGTAATGGGGCCGGATGTTATACACTGGGGTAATGGGGCTGGATGTTATACACTGGAGGTAATGGGGCTGGATGTTATACACTGGAGGTAATGGGGCCGGATGTTATACACTGGAGGTAATGGGGCCGGATGTTATACACTGGAGGTAATGGGGCCGGATGTTATACACTGGGGGTAATGGCTGGATGGTTCTACATGGGTAATGGCGTTTATACACTGGGGGTAATGGGGCTGGATGTTATACACTGGGGGTAATGGGGCCGGATGTTATACACAATGGGGTTATGGGTAATGGGGCCGGATGTTATACACTGGAGGTAATGGGCCGGATGTTATACACTGGAGGTAATGGGGCTGGATGTTATACACTGGAGGTAATGGGGCTGGATGTTATACACTGGGGTAATGGGGCTGGATGTTATACACTGGAGGTAATGGGGCGGATGTTATACACTGGGGTAATGGGGCCGGATGTTATACACTGGAGGTAATGGGGCGGATGTTATACACTGGGGTAATGGGGCTGGATGTTATACACTGGGGTAATGGGGCCGGATGTTATACACTGGAGGTAATGGGGCCGGATGTTATACACTGGAGGTAATGGGGTCGGATGTTATACACTGGAGGTAATGGGCTGGATGTTATACACTGGAGGTAATGGGCCGGATGTTATACACTGGGGTAATGGGGCTGGATGTTATACACTGGAGGTAATGGGGCTGGATGTTATACACTGGAGGTAATGGGGCCTGGATGTTATACACTGGAGGTAATGGGGCGGATGTTATACACTGGAATGGGGGTATATGAGGGGTAATGGGGCCGGATGTTATACACTGGGGTAATGGGGCTGGATGTTATACACTGGAGGGTAATGGGGCTGGATGTTATACACTGGAGGTAATGGGGCTGGATGTTATACACTGGAGGTAATGGGGCTGGATGTTATACACTGGAGGTAATGGGGCCGGATGTTATACACTGGGGTAATGGGGCTGGATGTTATACACTGGAGGTAATGGGGCCGGATGTTATACACTGTTGGTAATGGGGCTGGATGTTATACACTGGGGTAATGGGGCCGGATGTTATACACTGGGGGTAATGGGGCCGGATGTTATACACTGGAGGTAATGGGGCTGGATGTTATACACTGGAGGTAATGGGGCTGGATGTTATACACTGGAGGTAATGGGGCCGGATGTTATACACTGGGGGTAATGGGGCCTGGATGTTATACACTGGAGGTAATGGGGCCGGATGTTATACACTGGGGTAATGGGGCTGGATGTTATACACTGGAGGTAATGGGGCTGGATGTTATACACTGGAGGTAATGGGGCCGGATGTTATACACTGGGGGTAATGGGGCTAGATGTTATACACTGGGGTATGGGGCCGGATGTTATACACTGGGGGTAATGGGGCCGGATGTTATACACTGGAGGTAATGGGGCTGGATGTTATACACTGGAGGTAATGGGGCTGGATGTTATACACTGGAGGTAATGGGGCCGGATGTTATACACTGGAGGTAATGGGGCTGGATGTTATACACTGGAGGTAATGGGGCTGGATGTTATACACTGGAGGTAATGGGGCCGGATGTTATACACTGGGGTAATGGGGCCGGATGTTATACACTGGAGGTAATGGGGCCGGATGTTATACACTGGAGGTAAGGGGGCCCTGGATGTTATACACTGGGGTAATGGGTCGGATGTTATACACTGGGGGTAATGGGGCCGGATGTTATACACTGGGGGTAATGGGGCGGATGTTATACACTGGAGGTAATGGGGCTGGATGTTATACACTGGGGGTAATGGGGCCGGATGTTATACACTGGGGTAATGGGGCCGGATGTTATACACTGGGGGTAATGTGGCTGGATGTTATACACTGGGGGTAATGGGCCGGATGTTATACACTGGAGGTAATGGGGCTGGATGTTATACACTGGAGGTAATGGGGCGAATGTTATACACTGGGGTAATGGGGCGGATGTTATACACTGGGGTAATGGGGCCGGATGTTATACACTGGAGGTAATGGGGCCGGATGTTATACACTGAGGGTAATGGGGCCGGATGTTATACACTGGAGGTAATGGGCCGGATGTTATACACTGGAGGTAATGGGGCCGGATGTTATACACTGGAGGTAATGGGGCCGGATGTTATACACTGGAGGTAATGGGGCGGATGTTATACACTGGAGGTAATGGGGCCTGATGTTATACACTGGAGGTAATGGGGCCGGATGTTATACACTGGGGTAATGGGGCTGGATGTTATACACTGGGGTAATGGGGCTGGATGTTATACACTGGAGGTAATGGGGCCGGATGTTATACACTGGAGGTAATGGGGCGGATGTTATACACGGGGGTAATGGGGCCGGATGTTATACACTGGAGGTAATGGGGCCGGATGTTATACACTGGAGGTAATGGGGCCGGATGTTATACACTGGAGGTAATGGGGCCGGATGTTATACACTGGAGGTAATGGGGCCGGATGTTATACACTGGAGGTAATGGGGCGGATGTTATACACTGGAGGTAATGGGGCCTGATGTTATACACTGGAGGTAATGGGGCTGGATGTTATACACTGGGGTAATGGGCCGATGTTATACACTGGGGTAATGGGGCCGGATGTTATACACTGGGGGTAATGGGGCCGGATGTTATACACTGGGGGTAATGGGGTCGGATGTTATACACTGGAGGTAATGGGGCTGGATGTTATACACTGGAGGTAATGGGGCCGGATGTTATACACTGGAGGTAATGGGGCTGGATGTTATACACTGGAGGTAATGGGGCCGGATGTTATACACTGGGGGTAATGGGGCCGGATGTTATACACTGGGGGTAATGGGGCCGGATGTTATACACTGGGGTAATGGGGTCGGATGTTATACACTGGAGGTAATGGGGCTGGATGTTATACACTGGAGGTAATGGGGCTGGATGTTATACACTGGGGTAATGGGCCGGATGTTATACACTGGAGGTAATGGGGTCGGATGTTATACACTGGAGGTAATGGGGCCGGATGTTATACACTGGGGGTAATGGGGCCGGATGTTATACACTGGGGTAATGGGGCCGGATGTTATACACTGGAGGTAATGGGGCTGGATGTTATACACTGGAGGTAATGGGGCTGGATGTTATACACTGGGGTAATGGGGCCGGATGTTATACACTGGGGTAATGGGGTCGGATGTTATACACTGGAGGTAATGGGGTCGGATGTTATACACTGGGGTAATGGGGCTGGATGTTATACACTGGAGGTAATGGAGCTGGATGTTATACACTGGAGGTAATGGGGCCGGATGTTATACACTGGAGGTAATGGGGCTGGATGTTATACACTGGAGGTAATGGGGCCGGATGTTATACACTGGAGGTAATGGGGTCGGATGTTATATACTGGAGGTAATGGGGCTGGATGTTATACACTGGAGGTAATGGGGCTGGATGTTATACACTGGAGGTAATGGGGCTAAAACCCCATTGGTGAAATACCTGATTCTCCATCATTTAGAGTTGCATCCTAATACTTTTCTCCATACAAGATGTTTTGTGCTTTAATTTCTCACCAGTTTTCTGGTCTCCCCTTATTGTGAATGGATGGGATAAGTGAATACAGATTCACACCTGTTGCTTTATGGTTGGGATGATGTCACAGATCAGGCTCCAGATGTGGGGTGTCGGGCACCAGGGTCGGGGGCGCTACCTTCAGCGATGATCAGCGGCACACACTCAGCTTTAATGCTAGTGGGGAGCACGGAGTTGCATTCGGCTGCTGCAGAGCCTCTTTATAAACTCGTTGTAGCCCTATGATAGACACGATATTCCCCGGAGAGCCGTGTGCAGGGCGGATTCAGGCCGCCATCTCTCTGCTCACAATGAGGACGCTGCCGGTGACAGGTGACTGCGAGCCGTGCAGGGATTAGGTGACTCAGGGGACACGATAAACCCCGGAAAGAGCCGGGAAGGTGAGAGCGTCTTTATGGCAGCGAGCGGCTCCTCCTGATATACACGGCTACCTGCATGTGAGTGCAGGAGAGGGAGAAAGGCCCAGATTATAAAAGGCTTGTGTCTCACATGGAGGAGATTACAGCATATAGACATATTATCTCATTACCTGCTATTTACATGGGGCTGCCATATTCCGCAGGTCGCTGCTGCCCAGGTTCATGCACGTGTGTCATTTATATAATCTTTTCAGGTACCAGAAAACCTCTTAAAACATATCAGTAATTGCAGGTGACTGTTTAGAGTAAGCCCCTGTGTGTACATGAGGAATAATGCAATTTCTGGACATTATACCACGTGATTCCTGCATTTTTCTTTGCTATCTTTGAGCTTATTGGATGTAGACCAGCTGCCATGATGTCTGCATACACATTGCACACCAATATGAGGGATTCCTGCATGTACAACATGTTCAGGACCAGGAGTACCATGGAGGACATCATAAAGGATAACTGAGCAGTCTAGATGTGAATCCAGCTGTAAGAGTAAGATAAAACACAACAAAGCAGCAGTATGGATGACATTACACATCACTACTGCGCAGTTTAGCTGTGAATGCAGCACTGGGGTGAGATAAACACTCACTGGAAAGCATAAGCATTATGGAGGATTTCTACAGCAGTACCGAGCAGTGCAGATGTGAATCCAGCTCTAAGAGTGAGATAAAACACTAAAAAGCAGCAGCTTGGAAGACATTATACATCAGAACTGAGCAGTTTATCTGTGAATCTAGCACTGGGGTGACATAAAAACTTGCTACAAAGCAAAAGCTTAATAGAAGACATTATACAGCAATACTAAGCAGTGTAAATGTGAATCCAGCTTTAAGAGTGAAAAACACAACAAAACAGAAGAATAGAAGTCATTTTACATCAGAACTGATCGGTTTAGCTGTGACTTGCGCTCCGGGGTGAGATAAATGCTTTTTAAAAAGCATAAGCACAATGGGAGACATTATACTGCAATACTTAGGCCGGCTTCACACCACGTTTTTTGACCGTCAGGTTCTGTCCGGTGTTTGGCAGGATTCACCAGACAGAACCTGACAGCAACGGACAAGCAGACCTGGAGGGCAAATCTGCCCTGCGATCCGGTGTGGCGCCCCACTGGTCAGTGCGCCACAGTACGGGTACCGCACCCACAACAGAGTGTGCAGTATTCCTGTCACTTGGGGAGTGTAAAGTCAACCTGAGGCTCTCACCCCGGCATCCTTACACCTAGACTAGAGGAAGTCACACAGTTGGATGTAGTCCGTACTGAGGGAAGAAGCAAGGAGGAAGCCTTGGAGGGGTCTCCCAGGGCGCCTGAGAAGAAAAGGGCGGCCCAGGAAAGAAAGGGGAACCCCACTGTTCCAGACCACCGGACAGATCTGGGGGAACCCTAGTCCACCAATGGAATGCCAGCTCCGAGTCACCCCTGAGCCATCTACATCGGCCAGTCGAGGGCCGAAATATCAGCCCCGACCTCCCGTCCAGAACGTGCAGCCCCACCAGGATCACCCAAACCAGGTTGAGCCCCTTAGAGCGAAGAAGGGTAACTTCATAGCACCCAACGGGCCTGGTAGACAAGTGGGTTGTGCAGGGCAGCGCAAGGAAAGTAAGGAGGCGCAGGTCAGAACAGCGGGACATAAGGAAGACATTAGAAGGTATACTACAGGAGCCTCAAAGAGACTTTATCCTCCTCAGTGACTACCCGGGCAGCTACCCGTTCAAAGACTGTGTAAACTATAACCTGAAGTGCCATCTGAACCGGTGCCAGTAAAGTACCAGTATAGAGTCACAATGCCTCCGTGTCTCCTTTCTGTACCAACTGCTGCATAGCTGCTCTGACCACATCCAGCACCACAACACCATAGTGCTATCCTGCCCCGGAGACCCGGCTCCACCTGAAGGGAGCCAGACCACCCAAGCTGCAATACCATTGTCCCCGGCGGTCTGACAGCGGCGCTGGTGAACATCACCAGAATCTGCAGGTGGCGTCACGAAAAACATTTATTCTTTCTATTCCCCTTTTACATTTCTCCAAATTTTGAGCTGACCACCAGGGCAACGGGTCCAGGAGGGCCACCAATGACATCCCTCCAACTCCATGCCCGGGTTCCGAGTTCCCATAGACCCCTGGGTGAATCACCTGCTTTTTGCCGGCTTCGTTGATGGCGCTGTCCTGTGCTGAAATTTCAGCACCGCAAGTGCAGGGGAGCTGCCCGCAGTGCTGAAATTTCAGCCATGGAGCTCATGGGCGCTGAAATTCCACACGCGGCTGCTTTTAACAGCCGTCACTCTTTCAGCACCAGGAGTCCAGGAACCGGTCCGATTTTTTGTTGGATCCGGCACCCATAGACTCCCATAGCCAGGGGCGGGCTGGCCCAGGTGGCAGGGGGGCAAGTGCCCCCTGGGCTGGTGGTATAGTCCACATCTAGGGCCGCCCCCTACAGAAACGGGCCGGCCGCGGGCGTCGCTTTGCGGCCGGCACATGACGCGAGACGGCCCGGCCGCGGGAGTTGCTCTGTGACGCTGGAAGTCTCTGATCAGGTAAGGGCTGATAGCACCCCCCCCCCCCCCCGCTTCTCAAGTCAGACCTGACAGCACCCCCCCCCCCGCTTCTCAAGTCAGACCTGACAGCACCCCCCCCCTTTCTCAAGTCAGGGCCGGCAGGGCAAATCTGCCACCCAGGGATGGAGGCTCCAGCCAGCCCCTGCCCATAGCTATGGGCGCCAGATCCGGTTTTGTCCGATTTTTGCATCAGACACAAAAAATGATGCAGACTCTGGTTTTGTGTCCGATACAAAAATCGGACAAAACCGGATCCTCCCGGAATACCAGCAAACCGGAGGCCAAATAAGCGCAATCCAGCACCATAGGGATACATGGGGGGCGAATTCGGAATTCACACCGGACAAACCCGGACCCAAATAATCGAGGTGTGAAGCCGGCCTTAGAAGTGTAGTTGTGAATCCAGAGCTGGGATTCCCTGGTCACTGACTCTACCCCTCACTCCCCTATCTCCATACACTTCAATAGGCAGCTGTAATGTGATCTCTCAGTGAGCTTGCTGTGCGTAATGTTTTGAACAAGACACATTTTGCCCCTATTGTGCAATGATGAGTTCAGGAGACAGGAGATGATGAGAATCGGCTCATAAATGGAGAAAGAAGCTGATTTGTCCGATAAGATATATCATAAAGTTTCTTATATTCACGTGTACTAAACATCTATGAAACTTTTGTAGAACAACAGTGACCATTTAAGGCTGCAGTTACACACAGCTTTCTTATGGGCGGGGGGGTGGGGGGTATTGGGAATTTCAAAGTTTTTTTTTTCACAGCATTTTTTACTCATTTATTTTCCACTCTACCATATACAAATGAACAGTTTCAATTATCTTATTTTTGGTGACGCTCCAAAAGTGATCGCTCACCTCGACGGAGAGAGGAAAATGCAGAGCCAATGGAGGCCTTCCAGATCAGGAGACACAGAGATCTGAGAGATTACGGCTTTAGGACTTGTTCACACTGTGCGTTTTTGATCCATTTTTTGTGATCCTTTTTTGCACGGAAAACGAATCACTTTCTATGATCCCCAGGAAAGTAAATGAGTTTTCAGAAATGCTTGCCTGACGCAGCTATATAGTAAACAATGTCGTATTTTAACAAGGAGGTGCCTGTATTTGAAACAATACCCTGGTATGCTGGAAAAATGTCCGAGAAGGAAGTCGGAACCATATAAAGAGAGAACTAATCAAGACCTTATCTATGCAAGGACTCGGACGTTACTATGATTGCTTGAATGCTATAGAGCTTCACCTCGTCGATGCCTTGCTTTGTGCTGTATAACGGACATTGCTTTTGTAAAAATAAAGCACTTCCGTGCACCTTCTTATCAAGAGAAATTTTTTTTATCCGACTGTCTGATATTATTACTTCGTGCATGCACTTGATTACCAGAGGTAAGCAAATAGTTGAGGTCCTTGGTATCTCACCCTCAACACTGGGACTTGTGAATCATCAATTTAAGTAATGTATTATGCTGGAACCTGAGGTTCCACGGGTTCAGGTAATGCATTACAAGTGCAAGTAAGCTAAAAGACAGGGGCGTGTCTGGCTAACCTACTTCTTCCCACACCTGAATACAATCTCTGTGTTTTATGGGATCACAAGTCTCTGTGCATTTGGGAGCAGGAGCTGCCCAGGAGGCCAGATCTCATGCTTAGGAGCAGGTGGCTTCTTGGAAGGCATGAGGTTCAGGGACCAAGAAACCATGGGACCCCTCTCTTGCATGGGACCAGCTGGGTTCCCTGGAAGGAACCTTTGAGGGCTCGCTCTCGGGACTTGGAGTGACCATTGCCCTTGAACACACCCGGTATGGAAGCGTGGAGACGGCCGGCGTACTGGAAGGTACTACAGGGGTATTCAGGAAGCTACAGTCCTGCTGAGGATCTGGAGCTGACAGGTGTTGGTGATCCCAGAGAGGCAGTTTCCTGAATGATGGACTGTGTCTAAAAGGGACTATGTAAATACTGTCAGGTGGGTGTTGGAACAGACTAAATGTCATGAATGTTCTGTAGATGTTAATGGACTGTACACATCATAAAATTTACAACATAGTAATAAATCAAATCTACTTTACTATTAAAAACGTGCCTGTTTACCTCAATCCCGCTACCATTTGAGTATCCCCAACACGCTCAGTGAGCAAATCACTACAGGGCAGAAAACGCATGCAGAAAAAGAATGAGCATGGCAATTAGTGATCCTTTTTTTCTCCTCAGTTTTTTCCCTTGAAACCATTGTTAATGAAAAAAACGCAGCACAAAGAAAACGGATCAAAAACGCACAGTGTGAACTTAGCCATATATTTTATTTTCCATATTTATAGGCATATATGCACTGTATGTGTGGATTAATTTGTCTGAACAGACTTAAAGGGTTTGTCCGGGCACAAAATATTGATATCTTACAGATAAGGTGATCAATATGTTGTGTACGGACACCCCCTTTAAGCACACATTTAGAGTGTATGTACACCTTTGCAACATTTTTTTTTAATGCATTTAAAATGAAGAGTGAAGTAACTTTACCAATAGTATATGATAGAATGATATGGTGCAAAATTCACACTGTCGAGAATAAGCCACTCCAGTAGTATTAATGAATGACTTTAATTATACGCATTTCAGGGCTTCACTTGTCCCTTCTTCCGGAAGGTTGCATACATGTAACTGTAAGCCCTGAAACACGTAGAATTAAAGTTTATACTATCGAAGTGAATTATTCCCGACAGCGCAGCTTTTGCACCATTTTGTTCTATCAAATACTATAAGCATCCTTTTGGTGGTGTCACGATGGTCTCTCTTACTTTGCAGACTTGCGACTGGTTTGGGACCTCTATCTCATTCCTTAAAACGTGTTTCTTTCCTTTGGTAGATCAGGAGTTAATGTCAGTTCTGCTAAAAGCAGACGTCTTAGTTTCCTTACCAGGTGTGGCTATTCAGTGATCACTCCCATCCCCTTAATATGGTCACATGGTTCCAGCATCCTTTGCTGGTGACTGAACCCATTCCTGGCCAAGCTTCCTGAGGAGAAGGAGGTTCTCTGGAGAGCTGACTATTGCTATGCCCCCTGCTGTCAAGGAGCATGGCAGCAGGCATGAAGTTGCCTTGTTGTCCTGTCTGTCTCCCCTTCCCTCTTGTCTTGTTTATTGAAGTGGTTGGGACTAGTGCTCCCACCGGCCATTTCCCTATTGAGGGCTAACATCAGGGCCAGCGAGGGTCTAGGTATCCTGTTCGGCGACGATTGAAAGAACTCATATAAGGACGGTAGGGAGATTAGGGCACAGACACAGGTGAGTGCAGGTGGTCACCTCTTCCCCATTCTCTATGAGCAGGGTGCTCTGCTGTATTTGTTCCCTCCCTTGGTGTATCCCCATCTTTTGTTTTGTTTAGTGTGCCGGACGCCATTGGTCTATGGTGGCTACAGCAGTCGTGGTTACAGGCTTCATATAGTGGTTGTGTCTGACACAACAACACAACCCTACAAGGTGAGTTCCCTCCTTATATTAATCCACCATGTATATTTTGTGCTAATTGTCTTTCCAGTATATTTCTACTAACCTTGCCAGTAGTCTTGGTTAAGTATCACTTACCTTTTTGTGTTTGCAGCTCCAATGCAGAGATGTGCTTACAGGATTGGTTACAGCTCACAAATATATACTGCATAGTCTGAACCTGCGCTGTGTTCCTCTACCCTTCTTTTAGGTAACCTGCAAGATGTAGAAGAGGAGGATATGTTTATCCAAATTGTTTTATTCAATATACTGTATACATTAAAGAAATATAAAAAGGTATCTCCAACATCTGATCTATTTTGCCAAGAAAAAAATACAATTATTGATGACACTTATGTTCTCTTGGTAAGACTTCTCTTTAGTATGGTTCCCTTCCTCAATATGGCTGACTCCCTGGTCCCACCCCCTCTATGGTGTGGCCCTCTCCTTTGTGTGGCATCCTCCATGGTATGGCCCCCTCTTTGATATTACCACACCCTTGGTACCGTCCCTTCCTTAATATGGCCCCCTTCTATTGCAAAGGCCCCCTCCTTAGTCTGGCCCTTATTTCACTATGGCCAATTTCTTGGAGGCTGCATTATATTATACAGAGGGCTATGGGGGGCACATTATAATGTATAGAGAACTATGGGGATCATTATACTACATGGAAGGAAATATGGGGTCCATTATACTATATGGAGAACTACTGGTGCATTATACTATATGGAGGACTATGCACGTGCATTATACTATATGGAGGGCTATGAGGCTGCACTATATTATATGAAGGTCTATGTGGATGCATTATACTATATGGAGGACTGTGGGGGTGCTTTATACTATATGGAGGACTATGGGCTGCATGATACTTGATGGAAGACTATGGGAATGCATTATGCTATATAAAGGATTATGGGTGCATTATACTCTATAGAGGACTATGTGGGTACACTATACTATATTGAGAACTGTGGGGGTGCATTATACTATATGGAGGAATATGTGGATGCATTATACTACTGTATATGGAGGACTGTGTGGCCCATTGTACTATACGAAAAGCAATGTGGGGCCATTATGATTGAATGGCTTTGTGGAGGGCATTATATTTAGACGGCTATGAGGGAGCCTTTATACATTATGGAGGTCTATTTGAAGGCCATTACACTGTATGCAATCAACTGAACAGTGTGAAAGTTGTGTGGGGGTCATTATACTATGAGGAAGGCTGTGTGGGGCCCATCATAATGTGCGGAGGGCTGTGTGGGGCCCATCATACTGTATGGGGGCCATTATACTGTGTGGAGGGCTGTGTGCGGTATATCATACTGTGTGGGGGGCTGTGTGGGGGCCATCATACGGTGTGGAGGGCTGTGTGAGGGCCATCATACTGTGCGGAGGCTGTGTGGAGGCCATCATACTGTGCGGAGGGCTGTGTGGGGCTCATCATACTGTGCGGGGGCCATTATACTGTGCGGAGGGCTGTGTCGGGTCCATCATACTGTGCAGAGGGCTGTGTCGGGTCCATCATACTGTGCAGAGGGTTGTGTGGGGTCATAATACTGTGCGGAGGGCTGTGTGTGGTCCAACATACAGTGCGGAGGGCTGTGTGTGGTCCATCATACTGTGTGGGGTCATCATACTGTGCGGAGGGCTGTGTGGTGGCCATTATACTGTGTGGAGAGCTGTGTGGGGGCCATTATAGGGTGCGGAGGGCTGTGTGGGGTCATCATACTGTGTGGAGAGCTGTGTGGGGCCCATTATACTGTGTGGAGGACTGTGTGGGGTCCATTATACGGTGCGGAGGGCTGTGGGGCCATTATACTGTGTGGAGGGCTGTGTGGGGTCATCATACTGTGCAGAGGGCTGTGTGGGGCCCATTATACTGTGTGGAGGACTGTGTGGGGTCCATTATACTGTGCAGAGGGCTGTGTGGGGGCCATTATACTGTGCAGAAGGCTGTGTGGGGGCCTTATTCTGTGTGGGGGCTGTGTAGGGGCATTATACTGCGCTGAGGGCTGTGTGGGGGCATTATATTGTGCGGAGTGCTGTGTGAGGGAGTTATACTGTACGGAGGGCTGTGTGGGGGCGTTATACTGTGCGGAGGGCTGTGTGGGGGCATTATACTGTGCAGAGGGATGTGTGGGGCACTATACTGTGCGGTGGGCTGTGTGGGGGCATTATACTGTGCGGAGGGCTGTGTGGAGGAGTTATACTGTGCACAGGACTGTGTGGGGGCCATTATACTGTGCGGAGGGCTGTGTGGGGGAGTTATACTGTGCGGAGGGCTGTGTGGGGGCCATTATACTGTGCGGAGGGCTGTGTGGGGGCGTTATACTGTGCGGAGGGCTGTGTGGGGGCCATGATACTGTGCGGAGGGCTGTGTGGGGGCCATTATACTGTGCGTAGGGCTGTGTGGGGGCCTTATACTGTGCGGAGGTCTGTGTGGGGGCGTTATACTGTGTGGAGGGCTGTGTGGGGGAGTTATACTGTGCACAGGACTGTGTGGGGCCATTCTACTGTGCAGAGGGCTGTGTGGGGGAGTTATACTGTGTGGAGGGCTGTGTGGGGGCCATTATACTGTGCGGAGGGCTGTGTGGGGGCATTATACTGTGCGGAGGGCAGTGTGGGGGCCATTATACTTTGCGGAGGGCTGTGTGGGGGCATTATACTGTGCGGAGGGCAGTGTGGGGGCCATTATACTTTGCGGAGGGCTGTGTGGGGGAGTTATACTGTACGGAGGGCTGTGTGGAGCGTTATATACTGTGCGGAGGGCTGTGTGGGGGCATTATACTGTGCGGAGGGCTGTGTGGGGGCCAGTATAACTGTACGGAGGGCTGTGTGGGGGCCATTATACTGTGCGGAGGGCTGTGTGGGGGCGTTATACTGTGCGGAGGGCTGTGGGGGGGAGTTATACTGTACGGAGGGCTGTGTGGGGGAGTTATAATGTACGGAGGGCTGTGTGGGGGCATTATACTGTGCGGAGGCCTGTGTGGGGGCGTTATACTGTACGGAGGCCTGTGTGGGGGCGTTATACTGTGCGGAGGGCTGTGTGGGGGGGCGTTATACTGTACGGAGGGCTGTGTGGGGGAGTTATACTGTGCGGAGGGCTGTGTGGGGGCCATTATACTGTGCGGAGGGCTGTGTGGGGGAGTTATAATGTACGGAGGGCTGTGTGGGGGCATTATACTGTGCGGAGGCCTGTGTGGGGGCGTTATACTGTACGGAGGCCTGTGTGGGGCGTTATACTGTGCGGAGGGCTGTGTGGGGGCGTTATACTGTACGGAGGGCTGTGTGGGGGAGTTATACTGTGCGGGAGGGCTTGTGTGGGGGCCATTATACTGTGCGGAGGGCTGTGTGGGGGCGTTATACTGTGCGGAGGGCTGTGTGTGGGCCATTATACTTTGCAGAGGGCTGTGTGGGGGCGTTATACTGTGCGGAGGGCTGTGTGGGGGCGTTATACTGTACGGAGGGCTGTGGGGGCGTTATACTGTGCGGAGTGCTGTGTGGGGGCCATTATACTGAGCGGAGGGCTGTGTGGGGGCGTTATACTGTGTGGAGGGCTGTGTAGGGGCGTTATACTGTGCGGAGGGCTGTGTGGGGGCGTTATATTGTGCGGAGGGCTGTGTGGGGGTGTTATATTGTGCGAGGGCTGTGTGGGGGTGTTATACTGTACGGAGGGCTGTGTGGGGGCGTTATACTGTGTGGAGGGCTGTGTGGGGGCGTTATACTGTACGGAGGGCTGTGTGGGGGCGTTATACTGTGCGGAGGGCTGTGTAGGGGCGTTATACTGTGCGGAGGGCTGTGTGGGGGCGTTATATTGTACGGAGGGCTGTGGGGGGGCATTATACTGTGCGGAGGGCTGTGTGGGGGCGTTATACTGTACGGAGGGCTGTGTGGGGGCGTTATACTGTGCGGAGGGTTGTGTGGGGGCATTATACTGTGCGGAGGGCTGTGTGGGGGCGTTATACTGTGCGGAGGGCTGTGTGGGGCGTTATACTGTACGGAGGGCTGTGTGGGGGAGTTATACTGTACGGAGGGCTGTGTGGGGGAGTTATACTGTACGGAGGGCTGTGTAGGGGCGTTATACTGTGTGGAGGGCTGTGTGGGGGAGTTATACTGTACGGAGGGCTGTGTGGGGGCGTTATACTGTGCGGAGGGCTGTGTGGGGGCCATTATACTGTGCGGAGGGCTGTGTGGGGGCGTTATACTGTGTGGAGGGCTGTGTGGGGGCCATTATACTGTGCGGAGGGCTGTGTGGGGGCCATTATACTGTGGGAGGGCTGTGTGGGGGGCGTTATACTGTGCGGAGGGCTGTGTAGGGGCGTTATACTGTGCGGAGGGCTGTGTGGGGGCGTTATATTGTACGGAGGGCTGTGGGGGGGCATTATACTGTGCGGAGGGCTGTGGGGGGGCGTTATACTGTGCGGAGGGCTGTGTAGGGGCGTTATACTGTGCGGAGGGCTGTGTAGGGGCGTTATACTGTGCGGAGGGCTGTGTGGGGGCGTTATATTGTACGGAGGGCTGTGGGGGGGCATTATACTGTGCGGAGGGCTGTGTGGGGGCGTTATACTGTGCGGAGGGCTGTGTTGGGGCGTTATACTGTGCGGAGGGTGTGTGGGGCGTTATACTGTGCGGAGGGCTGTGTGGGGGCGTTATACTGTGCGGAGGGCTGTGTGGGGGCGTTATACTGTACGGAGGGCTGTGTGGGGGAGTTATACTGTACGGAGGGCTGTGTAGGGGCGTTATACTGTGTGGAGGGCTGTGTGGGGGAATTATACTGTACGGAGGGCTGTGTGGGGGCGTTATACTGTGCGGAGGGCTGTGTGGGGGCCATTATACTGTGCGGAGGGCTGTGTGGGGGCGTTATACTGTGTGGAGGGCTGTGTGGGGGCCATTATACTGTGCGGAGGGCTGTGTGGGGGCCATTATACTGTGCGGAGGGCTGTGTGGGGGCGTTATACTGTGCGGAGGGCTGTGTGGGGGCGTTATACTGTGCGGAGGGCTGTGTGGGGGCGTTATACTGTGTCATTAATGACTTTCACTCTATGAGGTTTACCAGTGTGACAGGGAGTAGAGTATGACGTCATGGGTCAGGTAAATGACGTCACAGTGTATTATAGGTCTCCAATGAACTACCACAGCCGTCAGAGGAACAGATTCCTCTGTGAAACAGCAGTGACGTCATGTGGACTTCGTTATGACGTCATACCGCACCACACTCGCCATTATGTAACGTGTGAGGTGAGCGCTGGCTGTGTGAACGGTTACCTAACCTCACGGTGCCTCCTGTATACCGCGGTGATAACGACCTGAAGCTTCAGCCTCACCCGAATGCGGCCAGTCCCCACCCGGAGCCCTGCAGCCCCACAATCCCCCCTCAGCGCTGTGATTGGAGGAGCCGCCTGTCAGTCAGTCAGAGCTCGTTACTGATTGGCCAGCAGGTGCAGTTGGTCCCTCCCTCGGTGTCGGAGCTGTGATTCCCGGCGCTGAATGCTGCAGAGCGCAGAGGGGAGCGGGAGGAGCGGAGCCACAGACCGCGGAGCCACACACTGCGGAGCCGAGCAAGGGACCCCGCCACTGCACAGACCGCGGAGCCGAGCAAGGGACCCCGCCACAGACCGCGGAGCCACAGACTGCGGAGCCAAGCAAGGGACCCCGGCACTGCACCAAAACAGGCATCCAGAGGAGCCTCCGGGGTCTCCAGAGCATCATCCCCAGGGCGAGGGATCCTCCCAGAGCCGCCACCTTACATTGACTGCTGCAGGTGATCTCTGCATCCTCCCTCCATCTTCAACTCACAGATTTGCCCTCCTACCAGCGGTCTCTGCCCTCCTGCTGGTGGTCTCTGCCCCCCTACCTGTTGTCTCTGCCCCCCTACCAGTGGTCTCTGCCCTCCTGCTGGTGGTCTCTGCCCCCCTACCAGTGGTCTCTGCCCTCCTGCCTGTTGTCTCTGCCCTCCTGCCTGTTGTCTCTGCCCCCCTACCAGTGGTCTCTGCCCTCCTGCTGGTGGTCTCTGCCCCTCTACTGGTGGTCTCTGCCCCCCTACCGGTGGTCTCTGCCCCCCTGCCGGTGGTCTCTGCCCTCCTGCCGGTGGTCTCTGCCCTCCTGCCGGTGGTCTCTGCCCTCCTGCCGGTGGTCTCTGCCCTCCTGCCGGTGGTCTCTGCCCTCCTGCCGGTGGTTTCTGCCCTCCTGCCTCCACCATGGGCACAGTCCTGTCCCTGTCACCTGGATCTGGCAAAGCCGGCCCTCTGGATGAGAAGAAGCCAGAACCCCCGGGGGTGGGCGGTGGATATCTGGCCATCCCCAACAGCAAAAATGGAGGCAGCAAAGCAGAGAAAAGCCTAAAGAGACATTCGGTGCTCATCTCTGCGCTCACTTGGAAGAGGTTGGTAGCAGCTTCAGCCAAGAAGAAGAATGCCAAGAAGATTAACCCCAACCCCGGCCCGATCCACGGCCCGCTGCTGCCCAACAACAACCCGGTGGAGCAACTCAACCATGAGAACTTGCGTAAATCACAGGTCAGTCCTGGTCGTAGGGAACCTAAACCCGTACCGGTGCCCACCGTGCCCATCAGCTGCATGGATGGGCAGAAGATCCAGCAACAGCAGCTGGTGGCGGTGCAGAAGCAGGTTAGTGGCCGGTCCCTGTGCTCGCCCCGGCGGGTCATCGTCCAGGCCTCTACCGGAGAGCTCCTCCGATGTCTGGGAGAGTTTGTGTGTCGTCGGTGCTATAAACTGAAGGAGCTGAGCCCGGGAGAGCCCACCATGTGGTTCCGTAACGTTGACCGCTCATTGCTCCTCCAAGGTTGGCAAGACCAAGGGTTCATCACGCCCGCCAACCTAGTGTTCGTCTACCTTCTTTGTAGAGAGGCCATTGGGGATGAACTGTCCACTGAGTACGAGCTCCAAGCCGCCTTCCTCACCTGCCTCTACTTGGCTTATTCCTATATGGGCAACGAAATTTCCTACCCGCTCAAGCCCTTCTTGGTGGAGACTGACAAGGAGGTCTTCTGGCAACGCTGCCTGAGCATCATTGACCGTATGAGTGCCAAAATGCTGCAGATCAACTCCGACCCCCACTTTTTCACACAGGTCTTCCAAGATCTGAAGAACGAAGGAGAAACCAGAGAATCCAACGGGCGCTGGACTATAAATCTGGACCGTTAGGGCGGAAGTTCGGGCGATGGGTAGGGTTGGGTGAGGACTCTAGTTATAACCAACAAAGTGTCCATGATCAACTTTGAAGACTGGGGCGTACGTCCGGGTCACCAGGAAATCGGGCTTTGATCTTACATGGGGCCCCTGCTGCCCAAAACGTTGGAACATTGCCTCATATAGTTGCCGGAAAGGTTTTGCAGCCTGCCTTCTGGAGGCTAAAGGGTTAAAGGAAACTCGTCTTTTCTTTCTGGATTTTGAAGGCCGATGGCGGTTTTTATTTATTTTTCTATTTATTTTAGTTTGTTCTATAAGTTGGTGGCTTGGAGGCCACGCTTAGATCATTCAGGTTCATCTCGAAGGCTTCTAGGTATTGGTGTTATTGTCATTGACCAAACGATTGTCAGGGTCCATTTCTCCTCCAGGTCACCCATCTCCTTTCCAAATTTGTTATATTTTATATGGTTTCCAGTGCCCTCCCCTCCCCCCCCTCCCTTCCCCATCATCACAATCTTGGAGGTCACATCCATCCATATAGAAGAACTAGGGACCGTAATGGGGGCCGCGGCAGGGCCTGTACACCACATTTATGTTGAGGTGTTTGTTTTATAGGATACGTTGTACCACCCGGGCATATATTGTATGTGTTTCTAGGCCTAAGGATCAGGGGTCTGGACTTTACATATTTCAGATTTATCAAACATCTCATAGTATGAATGTAACAAATACCGGAACACGAGAAACGCCGCAATCTGTCCGACATTGAAGCTGTTTAATGTGCCAACGGTGTTCAAATGTACAAAAAGCGTCATGTTTTATATTGTATAAAAAAAAAAAAAAAAAAAGAACATAAAAGTGATTGGATCTCGTACAGAGTGTGAGGCCTTATTATAGACTGCTGTGTGTATACAGGGGGTGCAGGTATACAGGGTCTCATGAATGAATGGTGACACTGGGCACCAGATATTGTCCAAATGGACGTCTATCTGTTGAGAATTCTCATAGATTCAGTATATTCAAGGAACAGATTATAATTCAACTACAATTTACCCTGTATCCTACTTCTGTGATCCCTTGTGTTGTAGGTATATATAATCTGTGCATTGATTCTTATCATACTTCATATTTGTCAACAGTTAATAACAACACAGGAAATGGTTACATTGTTGCAGAGATCTGTTCTTCTGTCTCATATTCTTCTATTATCTTACTCATTTGTCTACCTTTCTATCTCAATTATCCATAATCTATCTGCTTCATATCTATCCTCTGGATATATTGATCATTCATCTCATCTTCTCTATCTGTCTTCTACTTGTATCTACCTTTATCATATCTATTTAATATTTATTATCGGTCTTTATCAGTATCATATATAGCTACTGTATCTGTCTGCCTCATTTCTATTTCTATCATATATCATCTTTCTACATCATAAGTATATTATCTTTCATTTCTATCTGCTTCATATCTAATAGTTATATGTATCATCTAACTTTCCCATATCTGTCTTCTATCTACATTTATCGTATCTATCATCTTTCTATATCATTTCTATCTGCCTCATTTCTATCTGTAGATCTGTTTATCATCTTTCCAGGTCATAGTATCTATTTATCATCATTTTTCTATGATCTGTCCTACTAGATATAAGTATCATGTACCTATCTGGTCTCTATGTATGTCTTATATCATCTATGCCTCATTTCCATCTATATATCTGCTGCATCTGTTTATCATTCTTCTATCTCATGTATCAATTATCTGTCTACTAGATATTGTATCATTTACCTATCTCGTATCTATCGGTCTTCTGTCTACCTTTATCATATCTATTGTCTATATATCGATTTTCCTTCTGCCTCATTTCTATCTATATATCTGCTGCATCTGTTCATCATTCTTCTATCTCATGTATCAATTATCTTGTATCATTTACCTATCTCGTATCTATTTATTGGTCTTCTATCTACCTATATCGATTTTCCTTCTGCCTCATTTCTATCTATAGATCTATATATGTTTATCATCTTTCTATCTCGTGTATCTGTTATCCATCATCTTTCTACTAGATCGGTAAATTCTACATCTCATATCTATCTATCTAGTAGAAAGATGATGGATAACAGATACACGAGATAGAAAGATGATAAACATATATAGATCTATAGATAGAAATGAGGCAGAAGGAAAATCGATATATAGATGATAGATATAATAAGGGTAGATACCAGACCGATATAGATACGAGATGTATAATTTACCTATCTGGCTTCTATCTACCTTGATCATATCTATCATGTATATATCGGCCTCATTTCTATCTATATAGGTGATGTATATGTTTATTATCTATCATTTTCCTATCATCTGTCTACTATGTATCATTTACCTTATCTCTTAACTATGTATCTGTCTTCTATCTATCTTTATCACATCATCTATTTATCTATCTGCCTCATTCTATCTATAGGTCTTCTGTATATATTGATCATCTCCATCTATGTAATAATGTAACGTTTCCATGTCCAGGAGCAGTAATGTCAGGCACCGGTGACGTTCGCAGTGAATAGCGCTGCAGGTTCTCCCACCCACACTGGAATTATCCATAATTTATATTCAGTATTTCATGGAAGCGATAACGTCCCCGGAAACAAAGGCCGGCGCTGCTAATGCTCTTACTGGTGTCTGCGCTGTTGCTGCACAGACTGGTGCTGGCCTTGGTGCTGAAGCCTTAAGCCAATAATTCCTGCTCTGCTGTCAAGGTTTCATCTGCTATTTTATAATGGGATTAACCATTATCTGTGCGCAGTTCAGACATTAACAAATCCTGCCTCATTATTTCTATGGACGGTAGCTACAATGTATCGGCTTTATTCACACATTTAGGCTCTCGTGGTTTATAGGTGATTTTAAAGGGAATCTGTTACAAGGATTTTTTGCCTCCTAATCTGCGAGCAGCATAAAGTGGAGACAGAGACCCTGATTCCAGCGATGTGTCACTTACTGAGCTGCTTGCTGCACTTTTGATAAAATCTCTGTTCTATCTGCTGCAGACCTACCAGTGCTCAGCATCCGGAACTTTATATAACTCCACCCACACCACTGATTGGCAGCTTTGTGTATAACCCCTCCCACACCACTGATTGGCAGCTTTCTGTGTATAACCCCTCCCACACCACTGATTGGCAGCTTTCTGTGTACTCTGCGCAATCAGTGGTGTGGGCGGGGTTATACAGAAA
The DNA here is from genome assembly GCA_033576535.1 of Allobates femoralis. NCBI lineage: Eukaryota > Metazoa > Chordata > Amphibia > Anura > Aromobatidae > Allobates > Allobates femoralis. The sequence continues at coordinate 10,163,757 of JARQOC010000011.1, forward strand.
GCTGTCAATCACTAGTGTGGTCGGCATTGTACACACCTCATAAGTATGGAAGCCTACTTGGCAGCAGGTTTACTAGTCCTCTAGTGATCATCTCCTGCTGATAAAACATTGACTAGTAGCTTTGTACATTGTGCAAAGTCAATGTTTTATCAGCAGGAGATGATCACTAGAGGACTAGTAAACCTGCTGCCAGGTAGGCCTCCATACTTATGAGGTGTGTATAACCTTGCCCACCCACTGGCAGCTTCCTGTATAATCCCCGACAGGGGCGGGCTGGCCCAGGTGGCAGGGGGGCAGGTGCCCCCTGGGCTGGTGGTATAGTCCACATTTCGGGCCGCCCCCTACAGAAACGGGCCGCGGGAGTCGGCCGCGCGGCGATAGCACATGACGCTGGAGGTCCGGGATGAGGTAAGGGCTGTGGCTGGCTGACAGCACCCCCCCCCCCCCCCCCCCCCCCTTCCCCCGGTCCTCAAGTCAGGGCCGGCAATGGAAATCTGCCACCCGGGTATAGAGGCTCCAGCCAGCCCCTGATCCCCGACCACACCACTGACAACTTTATGCATATAACCCCACCCACACCACTGATTGGCAGCTTTCTGTGTACTCTGCATAGTCAATATTTTATCAGCAGGAGAGTATCACTAGAGGACTAGTAAACCTGCTGCCAGGTAGTGCCCCATATTCATTACTGTTGTATAACTCCTCCCCCACCATTGATTGGCCACTTTATGAATATGCACAGAGTACACAGAAAACTGTCAATCAGTGGTGTGGGTGGGGTTATACAGAGTTCCAGATGCTGAGCACTGGTAGATCTGCAACAGATAAAACAGGGATTTTATCAAAACTGCAGCAAGCAGCCCAGTAACTAACACATCACTGGAATTGGGATCTCTACCCCTACAACATTCTGCTCTCAGATGAAGACGAAAAACCTGGTTAAAGATTCTCTTTAAACCTTTTACAACTGGTCACAACAGGTTTTTTTTATTTTTTCAGACCAGGGGCTTACCTACAGCAGGTGCAGGGGTTGCAAACACACCCGGGCCCCGGAGCCTAGGGGGGCCCCAAAAGTCCCTTTGCCGTATAGAAAAATACTATTGATATTAAAGATTTGCTAAAATTGGGGGCCCCATTGGAGCTTTTGCATCGGGGCCCATGAGATCGACATTGCGCCACTTCTTGTGACACTCTAAAGGAATTTCCTTAGATTGCACAAACTGCATAATAATCTCATGCAAATATTTATAGGTTTTAAATGCAGCTTGAAGTGGAGTCAGATCGAGGGATTCGGTTCATGTTGTATTTTTACATTGGAAATTTTTTTTTTTACTATGGTGCAATACTGCAAATGACAAGCCACACCCCCTTTTCCAGTGAAGCCCCGCCCACTCATGACTGATACATATATCGGATAGCTGTGCCGCCTCTTGTAGCTGGAAAAACAATGATTTTTTTTTTATCGTTATTGTAGTTTATTACGGCTACATCCAAGTCCTGATTGCAGAAATACTTCTGTTCCTGAGTAGATTTGCTATAAGCCCCGGCCGCATTAGATACAAAACAATGGAAATGTCCGGCTGCAAATGAAATCTGTATATTCCCGAGCGCTTAACATCAAGGATTACAGCACTGCTGAGCCCTCATTCACAGTGCGCCGTGTCCAACAATCTATACTTATATAGGCAGGGGATGTTCTCCGAAGCCGCTTTGTGCTTGTATTTTTAGACTTGTTCTTTTCTTATTTTATGTTCATGGCCACTTTACACACCAACTTACTGGTTGCAGTGAAATCATGGACACATTGTTCTATTTTGTGGCCGTGTACAAATGTAACAATGTGTCCATGATTTCACTGCAACCAGCAAGTTGTTCAGAAGTTGGACACAGAAGTTGGTGTGTAAAGCGGCCATCAAATTGTGATAATGGAAAGCGATTAATGTCCTACAACAGGACATGAGCTGTTTATGAGATCCACCATACTTTACACTGCAGCTTCTACTACACCTTTTACGTGCTGGAGAGTGTCAGCACTGACTCCTGGAGTAAGTGCAGCTCTGGAGTATAATACAGGAGGTAACTCAGGATCAGTAATGTAATGTATGTACACAGTGACTGCACCAGCAGAATAGTGAGTGCAGCTCTGGAGTATAATACAGGAGGTAACTCAGGATCAGTAATGTAATGTATGTACACAGTGACTGCACCAGCAGAATAGTGAGTGCAGCTCTGGAGTATAATACAGGAGGTAACTCAGGATCAGTAATGTAATGTATGTACACAGTGACTGCACCAGCAGAATAGTGAGTGCAGCTCTGGAGGATAATACAGGAGGTGACTGAGGATCAGTAATGTAATGTATGTATACAGTGACTGCACCAGCAGAATAGTGAGTGCAGCTCTGGAGGATAATACAGGAGGTAACTCAGGATCAGTAATGTAATGTATGTACACAGTGACTGCACCAGCAGAATAGTGAGTGCAGCTCTGGAGTATAATACAGGAGGTAACTCAGGATCAGTAATGTAATGTATGTACACAGTGACTGCACCAGCAGAATAGTGAGTGCAGCTCTGGAGGATAATACAGGAGGTAACTCAGGATCAGTAATGTAATGTATGTACACAGTGACTGCACCAGCAGAATAGTGAGTGCAGCTCTGGAGTATAATACAGGAGGTGACTCAGGATCAGTGATGTAATGTATGTACACAGTGACTGCACCAGCAGAATAGTGAGTGCAGCTCTGGAGTATAATACAGGAGGTAACTCAGGATATGTAATGTATGTACACAGTGACTGCACCAGCAGAATAGTGAGTGCAGCTCTGGAGTATAATACAGGAGGTAACTCAGGATCAGTAATGTAATGTATGTACACAGTGACTGCACCAGCAGAATAGTGAGTGCAGCTCTGGAGTATAATACAGGAGGTAACTCAGGATCAGTTATGTAATGTATGTACACAGTGACTGCACCAGCAGAATAGTGAGTGCAGCTCTGGAGTATAATACAGGAGGTAACTCAGGATCAGTAATGTGATGTATGTACACAGTGACTGCACCAGCATTTTTACCACAATAGTGTGATAAAAATGATATGACAGTTGAAACAATTCTGCCACTTTTTAGAGAAATCCCCCATTATGTATTTTACATTGGCTTCCAGTACCAAGAATAAGGATGGGTTATTAACTATTCTCGTTTTTCCAAATGTTCCATGTGAAAAGAGACAGGTGGGTTTTATTGTAACTGCAATTTCACTGGCAATTTGCTGGTTGCAGTGAAATCATGGACACATTGTTCCATTTGTACACAGCAACAAAATAGAACAATGTGTCCATGATTTCACTGCAACCAGCAAATTGCCAGTGAAATTACATGCAATGTTGCGACGTGTAAAGCTACCCTTATGACGACAACACAGATTTATTGCAGATTTTTTTTATAGGTAGGAAGAAATCTGCAATCAAGTTTTATTGTGAACCTTGCTGTGGATTCAGTGTGGATTATGCAATTTCAGAGGTGAAGATACAGGAACATCTCAATGAATCAGAAGATCATCAAAAAGTGACTTTATTTCAGTAATTCAATACATAAAGTGACCACATCTATTATATAAAGTCATTACACACAGAGGAATCTATTTCATGTGTTTATTTATGTTAATGTTGATCATTAATGAAAACCCAAAGGTCATTATCTCAGAAAATTAAAGTAGGGAGGACGAAGGGTCTGAGAGATAAAATATGTCCTCAATAGGTATCAGAGGCTTCACCTTGTGTGGTTGTGAGAGTCACAACCACTATAAAAGCAGATCACGGCTGCTGCAGTCCCCAGCGTGGAGCATTTAGAGTAGGGAGGATGAAAGGTTAAACACCGCGCTGCCATATTCCACCAGGCATCAAAGAGTGAATATAATATTGATTTATTAGTCAATGCAGTTCAGGACTCCCTGGTCTCTTCCTCAGGACAAATCAATATCATATTGCCATGTATCTGGGAGTCCTAAAACACAAGTTGAGTAATAAATCTATATTATATTCACCCTTTGATGTCTGGTGGAATACAGCAGCGCGGTGTTTAACCCTTTATACTCCCTACTTTAATTTTCTGAGATAATGACCTTTGCGATTTCATTAATCATCAACATTAACATAAATAAACACATGACATAGCTCCCTCTGTGTGTAATGACTCTATATAATAGATGTGGTCACTTTATGGAGTGAATTACTGAAATAATGTAGCTTTTTGATGATCTTCTGATTCAGTGAGATGCTCCTGTACTCGAGCGCTCACCTCGCCGGCCCCATGCTTTTCTATGGTGACAGTTCACCGTTCCCCAGGCGGTGGCTGATTACCGGCCTCCGGGGATAACAGCCATCACAGAAGACGGAGGGGACGTGCGGCTGTGTCCTCCAGCTTGTTGCTATCCAGATGTTGCACAATTACAGCTCCCAACTGACACAAGAGGGCGCCGTGCACACCTGCTGCAGTCTGGAGTTAGGCTTTGTTCACACATTGCGTTTTTTCATGCGTTTCTTCCAGCAGACGCTCTGAGGTGTCAGAAATCTCCTGCACACGATTGTTTTTTTCCTTCCTAAAATGGAAACTTCTGCATTTTTGATAGACGCAGCGTCACTTTTATCAGCGTTTTTGCAGCTTTTTTTCACCATTGAAAACAAAACCGCTGCATTTCTGTTGCTTTTGTGGTGATTGAACTTTACTAAACGTGTACCGTAGACAAATGACAGCAAAATGCTGCTAAAAACACACCAAAAAAACTGCAAAAATGCAGCAAAATTAGCATTTGGAAGCAGGGTTTTTTTTTACTGCCAAGAGAACAGGTTTTGGCTGCAGAAAAAAACGCAACGTGTAAACATGACCGAACATAATAATGTCTCACCATGAGGGCTATAACCACAACAGGTGCAGGTGCTGCAATAGCACCCGGGCCCTGGAGCCTAGGGGGGCCCCAAAAGTCCCTGTGGCCTATAGAAAAAGACTAATGCTATTAAAGATTTGCAGTAATTGGGGGCCACATTGGAGCTTTCACATCAGGGCCCGTGAGCTTCAAGCTACACCCTTGCTCCCCATCCATGTAGGCAATCAACCCCTTAATGCCTACTGTTGCATATTCAGTTCAATTCATTTGTATGCACATGAAGATTTTAATTCAGGCAATAAAGGGTTAAAGAAAACACACAAAACACTTTCTTCTCATTGATATTCAATGTATTTTCCAATTCTTCATTTCCGTTAAATCAATGTATCAATCGCCCCCGGAGCATTTCACAATGTGAGCAGGACCTGCAAAACTCAGCAAAATAATAGGAACTCAACACTGGTGAAGGACTGATGTGGTTTACAGAATAGTGAGTGCAGCTCTGGAGGATAATACAGGAGGTAACTCAGGATCAGTAATGTAATGTATGTACAGTGACTGCACCAGCAGAATAGTGAGTGCAGCTCCGGAGTATAATACAGGAGGTAACTCAGGATCAGTAATGTAATGTATGTACACAGTGACTGCACCAGCAGAATAGTGAGTGCAGCTCTGGAGTATAATACAGGAGGTAACTCAGGATCAGTAATGTAATGTATGTACACAGTGACTGCACCAGCAGAATAGTGAGTGCAGCTCTGGAGTATAATACAGGAGGTAACTCAGGATCAGTAATGTAATGTATGTACACAGTGACTGCACCAGCAGAATAGTGAGTGCAGCTCTGGAGTATAATACAGGAGGTAACTCAGGATCAGTAATGTAATGTATGTATACAGTGATTGCACCAGCAGAATAGTGAGCGCAGCTCTGAAGTATAATACAGGAGGTAACTCAGGATCAGTAATGTAATGTATGTACACAGTGACTGCACCAGCAGAATAGTGAGTGCAGCTCTGGAGTATAATACAGGAGGTAACTCAGGATCAGTAATGTAATGTATGTACACAGTGACTGCACCAGCAGAATAGTGAGTGCAGCTCTGGAGTATAATACAGGAGGTAACTCAGGATCAGTAATGTAATGTATGTACACAGTGACTGCACCAGCAGAATAGTGAGTGCAGCTCTGGAGTATAATACAGGAGGTAACTCAGGATCAGTAATGTAATGTATGTACACAGTGGCTGCACCAGCAGAATAGTGAGTGCAGCTCTGGAGTATAATACAGGAGGTAACTCAGGATCAGTAATGTAATGTATGTACACAGTGACTGCACCAGCAGAATAGTGAGTGCAGCTCTGGAGGATAATACAGGAGGTAACTCATGATCAGTAATGTAATGTATGTACACAGTGACTCCACCAGTAGAATAGTGAGGGCAGCTCTGGAGGATAATACAGGAGGTAACTCGGGATCAGTAATGTATGTACACAGTGATTGCACCAGCAGAATAGTGAGTGTAGCGGCATTATATCAACATATGATTTTGGATGTGCAGTTCATGTCTTTTTGTCTATGGCTATGGTATTACACAATGCACCTGTGCCCTGGGCCTACAGTATAGGTGTGTAGCTCTTCCTGATATATGCTATTACATTCCTATAGGGACTCATTCACCAGATGGAGGGGATCTTTGTGCAGATTTGTGTCTTGTTACCATTTTTCTTACTACATAGGACTGCGCAGCAGACCAGGAACATCACAAAGCATAAAGTAGATGTGTCGGTCATTTGTGTCGCTGGCAGTGATTTCCTGCAGGTTAGTGATAAGAATGACACATTGTTACTGTCCAGGATCTGCTTTCCATATTGGCCCCTTGTGAGAAGTGCAGACTACAACCCCCGTGCGCGTTGCGATTCTACTCTTGTGCTTCTACCTGGGATAACATGAGTGCACGTTGGATCTACTGTATTGCTTTGTCATTTGGAAGGGTCTCCACCAGGATTCGTCGAACCCCTTTTTGGTGGGGTCTCCTGGTTACGTCGGGCCCCTTTCTGGAGAGGTCACCGGTGAGATACGTTGGGCCTCTTTCTGGAGGGGTCTCCTGGTTATGTCAGGCCCTTTTCTGTGGGGTCTCCTGGTTATGTCAGGCCCTTTTCTGGAGGGGCCCCTGGTTATGTCGCCATTACTGCATTCAGCTGTAGTATTTCCAGCATCCATTGATTATGACAAGTCCTTCCTGCTGCAATTAGGATAATTAGTTTATGCGTAAATTGGTAAATGAAATCTAAAGTGTTTCTGCAGCAGATCCAGACCCCAGTGATTATTATCCTCTGTCCTATTGATGGGCAACATTATATGTAATAAATAAAAACTGCAATAATAAGAATTTAAATAAAATGTGAAAAAAGAAGAAAACACGAGAGGGAAGAATGAGAAGATGATGGTAGGAAGAAGAAGAAGTCTCATCCATACCCCGAGACGTCCTCGACCCACCATCTAATCATCCTCAATGTCAAGGACAAGTGTAAATTCAGGGCAAAGAAGGTAAATGTCACACTTCATTATATAAATCCCAAGATTAACAGTAATTCCATATCCAAATGATTGGGGGTAACCAGTGATGTAACTTGGAGCTCATGGGTCCCAATGCGAAAGCTCCAGCGGGGCCCCAAATGCAAATGCAAATCTTTAATAGTATTAGTCTTTTTCTATAGGCCAAAGGGACTTTTGGGGTTCCCCTAAGCCTCAGAGCCCAGGTGCGATTGCAAGTGCTGCACCAGTTGTGGCTACGCTTCTAAGGGTAACTTACTGATCACTGGGGGCCAAGTGCTGAGCCTCTGACTGCTGGCGACTGACAGGAGCCGGCTCTGCACTGGGAGCTGAGCCTCTGACTGCTGCTGACTGACAGGAGCTGACTCTGCACTGGGAGCTGAGCCTCTGACTGCTGGTGACTGACAGGAGCCGACTCTGCACTGGGAGCTGAGCCTCTGACTGCTGGTGACTGACAGGAGCCGGCTCTCCACTGGGAGCTGAGCCACTGACTGCTGGTGACTGACAGGAGCCGGCTCTCCACTGGGAGCTGAGCCTCTGACTGCTGGTGACTGACAGGAGCCGGCTCTGCATTGGGAGCTGAGCCACTGACTGCTGGTGACTGACAGGAGCCGCCTCTCCACTGGGAGCTGAGCCTCTGACTGCTGTGACTGACAGGAGCCGGCTCTCCACTGGGAGCTGAGCCTCCGACTGCTGGTGGCCGACAGGAGCCGGCTCTGCACTGGGAGCTGAGCCTCTGACTGCTGGTGACTGACAGGAGTCGGCTCTCCACTGGGAGCTGAGCCTCTGACTGCTGGTGACTGAAAGGAGCCGGCTCTGCACTGGGAGCTGAGCCTCTGACTGCTGGGGACTGACAGGAGCCGGCTCTCCACTGGGAGCTGAGCCACTGACTGCTGGTGACTGACAGGAGCCGGCTCTCCACTGGGAGCTGAGCCTCTGACTGCTGGTGGCCGACAGGAGCCGGCTCTGCACTGGGAGCTGAGCCTCTGACTGCTGGTGACTGACAGGAGTCGGCTCTCCACTGGGAGCTGAGCCTCTGACTGCTGGTGACTGAAAGGAGCCGGCTCTGCACTGGGAGCTGAGCCTCTGACTGCTGGTGACTGACAGGAGCCGGCTCTCCACTGGGAGCTGAGCCTCTGACTGCTGGTGACTGACAGGAGCCGGCTCTGCACTGGGAGCTGAGCCTCTGACTGCTGGTGACTGACAGGAGCCGGCTCTGCACTGGGAGCTGAGCCTCTGACTGCTGGTGACTGACAGGAGCCGGCTCTGCACTGGGAGCTGAGCCTCTGACTGCTGGTGACTGACAGGAGCCGGCTCTCCACTGGGAGCTGAGCCTCTGACTGCTGGTGACTGACAGGAGCCGGCTCTGCACTGGGAGCTGAGCCTCTGACTGCTGGTGACTGACAGGAGCCGGCTCTGCACTGGGAGCTGAGCCTCTGACTGCTGGTGACTGACAGGAGTCGGCTCTCCACTGGGAGCTGAGCCTCTGACTGCTGGTGACTGAAGGAGCCGGCTCTGCACTGGGAGCTGAGCCTCTGACTGCTGGGGACTGACAGGAGCCGGCTCTCACTGGGAGCTGAGCCTCTGACTGCTGGTGACTGACAGGAGCCGGCTCTCCACTGGGAGCTGAGCCTCTGACTGCTGGGGACTGACAGGAGCCGGCTCTGCACTGGGAGCTGAGCCTCTGACTGCTGGTGACTGACAGGAGCCGGCTCTCCACTGGGAGCTGAGCCTCTGACTGCTGGGGACTGACAGGAGCCGGCTCTGCACTGGGAGCTGAGCCTCTGACTGCTGGGGACTGACAGGAGCCGGCTCTGCACTGGGAGCTGAGCCCTGACTGCTGGTGACTGACAGGAGCCGGCTCTGCACTGGGAGCTGAGCCTCTGAGCTGGTGGGACTGACAGGAGCCGGCTCTGCACTGGGAGCTGAGCCTCTGACTGCTGGTGACTGACAGGAGCCGGCTCTGCACTGGGAGCTGAGCCCTGACTGCTGGTGACTGACAGGAGCCGGCTCTCCACTGGGAGCTGAGCCTCTGACTGCTGGTGACTGACAGGAGCCGGCTCTCCACTGGGAGCTGAGCCTCGACTGCTGGTGACGACAGGAGCCGGCTCTGCACTGGGAGCTGAGCCTCCGACTGCTGGTGACTGACAGGAGCCGGCTCTGCACTGGGAGCTGAGCCTCTGACTGCTGGTGACTGACAGGAGCCGGCTCTCACTGGGAGCTGAGCCTCTGACTGCTGGTGACTGACAGGAGCCGGCTCTGCACTGGGAGCTGAGCCTCTGACTGCTGGTGACTGACAGGAGCCGGCTCTCCACTGGGAGCTGAGCCTCTGACTGCTGGTGACTGACAGGAGCCGGCTCTGCACTGGGAGCTGAGCCTCTGACTGCTGGTGACTGACAGGAGCCGGCTCTGCACTGGGAGCTGAGCCTCTGACTGCTGGTGACTGACAGGAGCCGGCTCTGCACTGGGAGCTGAGCCTCGACTGCTGGTGACTGACAGGAGCCGGACTCTGCACTGGGAGCTGAGCCTCTGACTGCTGGGGACTGACAGGAGCCGGCTCTCACTGGGAGCTGAGCCTCTGACTGCTGGGGACTGACAGGAGCCGGCTCTCCACTGGGAGCTGAGCCTCTGACTGCTGGTGACTGACAGGAGCCGGACTCTGCACTGGGAGCTGAGCCTCTGACTCTGGTGACTGACAGGAGCCGGCTCTGCACTGGGAGCTGAGCCTCTGACTGCTGGTGACTGACAGGAGCCGGCTCTGCACTGGGAGCTGAGCCTCTGACTGCTGGGGACTGACAGGAGCCGGCTCTGCACTGGGAGCTGAGCCTCTGACTGCTGGGGACTGACAGGAGCGGCTCTCCACTGGGAGCTGAGCCTCTGACTGCTGGTGACTGACAGGAGCCGGCTCTCACTGGGAGCTGAGCCCCTGACTGCTGGTGACTGACAGGAGCCGGCTCTGCACTGGGAGCTGAGCCTCCGACTGCTGGTGACGACAGGAGCCGGCTCTGCACTGGGAGCTGAGCCTCCGACTGCTGGTGACGACAGGAGCCGGCTCTCCACTGGGAGCTGAGCCTCTGACTGCTGGTGACTGACAGGAGTCGGCTCTCACTGGGAGCTGAGCCTCTGACTGCTGGTGACTGACAGGAGCCGGCTCTGCACTGGGAGCTGAGCCTCGACTGCTGGTGACTGACAGGAGCCGGCTCTGCACTGGGAGCTGAGCCTCTGACTGCTGGTGACTGACAGGAGCCGGCTCTGCACTGGGAGCTGAGCCTCTGACTGCTGGTGACTGACAGGAGCCGGCTCTGCACTGGGAGCTGAGCCTCTGATGCTGGTGACTGACAGGAGCCGGCTCTGCACTGGGAGCTGAGCCTGACTGCTGGTGACTGACAGGAGCCGGCTCTGCACTGGGAGCTGAGCCTCTGACTGCTGGGGACTGACAGGAGCCGGCTCTCACTGGGAGCTGAGCCTCTGACTGCTGGTGACTGACAGGAGCCGCTCTCACTGGGAGCTGAGCCTCTGACTGTGGTGACTGACAGGAGCCGGCTCTGCACTGGGAGCTGAGCCTCTGACTGCTGGTGACTGACAGGAGCCGGCTCTGCACTGGGAGCTGAGCCTCTGACTGCTGGGACGACAGGAGCCGGCTCTGCACTGGGAGCTGAGCCTCTGACTGCTGGGGACTGCAGGAGCGGTTCACTGGACGTGAGGATGTGGGCATGACAACCGGTCTCACTGACTGACCTTGACTGCTGGTGACTGCAGGCCGGCTCTCCACTGGGAGCTAGCCTCTGACTGCTGGTACTGACAGGAGCCGGCTTGCACTGGGACTGAGCCTCGATGGGTACGACAGGAGCCGGCTCTGCACTGGAGCTGAGCCTCGACTGCTGGTGACGACAGGAGCCGGCTCTGCACTGGGAGCTGAGCCTCTGACTGCTGGTGACTGACAGGAGTCGGCTCTGCACTGGGAGCTGAGCCTCTGACTGCTGGTGACTGACAGGAGCCGGCTCTGCACTGGGAGCTGAGCCTCGACTGCTGGTGACTGACAGGAGCCGGCTCTGCACTGGGAGCTGAGCCTCTGACTGCTGGTGACTGACAGGAGCCGGCTCTGCACTGGGAGCTGAGCCTCAGACTGCTGGTGACTGACAGGAGCCGGCTCTGCACTGGGAGCTGAGCCACTGACTGCTGGTGACTGACAGGAGCCAGATCTCCACTGGGAGCTGAGCCTCTGACTGCTGGGGACTGACAGGAGCCGGCTCTGCACTGGGAGCTGAGCCTCTGACTGCTGGGGACGGTCTGGGAGGAGAGCAGGAATTACAATGGGACGTGTGGAATGACAAGGACCTGTGGGGCTCCTCCCACATGAGAGCTTACACTCAGTGATTGGCTCCTTACTGCACATGACCTGTGATGTCATTAAGGTCTTGGTTTGCAGAATATGTCAGGCCCCTTCACACTGCAGCATGTTCACATCCGTGAGGATCCTTGAATTTCCAGGACACACGGACAGGCGCTGATCTGTGACAACGGACGGGAACTGATGTCCACGGAACGTTTCTATACCGGATCCATCATCAGTGATCGGAGATCGGGGGAGGAGCTGGACCTCGCTTCTGAGCATGCTCAGTACAGCAGAACCATCCCTCCTCCATAGAGCTCCATGTTATGTGATGTGGACAGGTACAGATCTGTGTCTGTACATTGGTGTCAGTGATTTTCAAGGCAAAATCAGAACAGTCTCCGATTCTGGGAGCATGAAAAACACTGACACCAATGGATCAGGGACAAAACTGACACACGGAGGCCATATAGGAGCAATCCGTGCCCATAGGGATACGTGGGAGGCCAAAGCTGATCCGTGCCCATAGGGATACATGGGAGGCCAAAGCTGATCCGTGCCCATAGGGGTACATGGGAGGCCAAAGCTGATCCGTGCCCATAGGGGTACATGGGAGGCCAAAGCTGATCCGTGCCCATAGGGGTACATGAGAGGCCAAAGCTGCAGCAGCACCTGTCTATGGAGGAGAGGACCGTGCAGCAGCTCCTGTGTATGGAGGAGAGGACCGTGCAGCAGCACCTGTGTATGACTGGTCCTACTAGGAGACGGCAGCATTCGGATGACGGTTGATGGAGTATATCACTGTATCAGGCTTTGCCGCCCACTCGTTGGATCAGAACAGTAAGTTCTGGTTCATGGCAGCGAGGCGTTCGCTGACTCAGAGTGACAGATGCCCAGCTCTGATCAGGGCACACATACACTGTGGAGGAGACACCCCATAGCCGACATTCAGTACTCTGATTTCTCAAACAAGCGCTGAACATATGGACTTCTATGTGGGGCAGGGGGTCGGGATTTGTAGAAATTCAATGTTTTGTTGGATTCTAGAACACAGAAATAGCGGAACAAAGAGGAGAATGTCTCCTCCAGAGACCGGACCATACGACCCTGCCGGCCGGGGCCACACACTGGGGGCCCGCATCGCTGCTTGTGACCCAATACCGGCTAATTCCAAGTGACAGAAGATCTGGAAGGAGTCTATACAGAAAAAGAACCGTTATAAGGCTCCCATACAGTATATCACATAAGTGAGTACACCCCTCACCTACCTGCTACAAGGATATGCTGAACCCCTATGACTGGAAGCTTGAGAGTGAGAATATCTGTGGGTGCCGGTGGACATAGACTCTTCCTTACACCTTTTCACCCATCAGAGGAGATGCTGGAAGTATAAATGGCATCCGCAATCATGTCCAGTACATATAGGGTATAGTGGATAGGGAATCAGGAAGCAGGATGGTAAGATGGGCTAAGGACGTTCTGGAGAGCTAGTCTGACCCTTAGGCTTGGAGTCACTATCACCCTGCTCCCAGAGGTACCTCATATGGTGAGGAGGTCTGGGTTGCCACCCTTTCACTTTGCTCCTGATAAGCCCTAGGCTAAGAAGCCCTCAACTCCACCCACAGCTCGGGAACAGCAGCAGCACAGCACACATGTCTTCACTGTACAGGGTCCTAGTAGAGACTGAACTCTACTGCGACACTCGGTGGAGGGAAGTAGAACTACTTACAGGCTGAGGGAGTGGAGATCTGAATGCACACACACCCCGCCTCCACCTGCAGAGCTGCACACTACAGCAGCTTTCTGAGATTAACACTCAATGTGCCAAAGGAAATTAACTCAGATGTAAATCACAGCAGCAGCATACATGGACTGCAAGACAATCAACACATGACACCAGGTGACCAGATTGTCCCAACCTGGGTTCTCCAAATTCATAGGCTTAGTGTTGGGCAGTAGAGCAGTTCTGTAATCTACCAGCTGGAACCATGATGTCTAGGCTGAGGTCCTGTAGAATCACAACAGGAACAGGAGCAGGTCCCTTTTTATATCCATTAGCTCCCATTTCAGGGCATTGTGTCCCACAGGATTGATGGGAGATGACTGTTCCCTCATTTGTCACTAGTTCAATCCAGCTGCAGTCCTACAGTCACATATGGGGGAGGTCAGAGAAAAGAGCACAGGACCTACAGTCACATATGGGGGAGGTCAGAGAAAAGAGCACAGGACCTACAGTCACATATGGAGGAGGTCAGAGAAGAGAGCACAGGACCTACAGTCACATATGGGGGAGGTCAGAGAAAAGAGCTCAGGACCTACAGTCACATATGGGGGAGGTCAGAGAAAAGAGCACAGGACCTACAGTCACATATGGGGAGGTAAGAGAAAAGAGCACAGGACCTACAGTCACATATGGGGGAGGGCAGAGAAAAGAGCACAGGACCTACAGTCACATATGGGGGAGGTCAGAGAAAAGAGCACAGGACCTACAGTCACATATGGGGGAGGTCAGAGAAAAGAGCACAGGACCTACAGTCACATATGGAGGAGGTCAGAGAAGAGAGCACAGGACCTACAGTCACATATGGGGGAGGTCAGAGAAAAGAGCTCAGGACCTACAGTCACATATGGGGGAGGTCAGAGAAAAGAGCACAGGACCTACAGTCACATATGGGGAGGTAAGAGAAAAGAGCACAGGACCTACAGTCACATATGGGGGAGGGCAGAGAAAAGAGCACAGGACCTACAGTCACATATGGGGGAGGTCAGAGAAAAGAGCACAGGACCTACAGTCACATATGGGGGAGATCAGAGAAAAGAGCACAGGACCTACAGTCACATATGGAGGAGGTCAGAGAAAAGAGCACAGGACCTACAGTCACATATGGAGGTCAGAAAAAAGAGAACAGGACCTACAGTCACATATGGAGGAGATCAGAGAAAAGAGCACAGGACCTACAGTCACATATGGATGTCAGAAAAAAGAGAACAGGACCTACAGTCACATATGGAGGAGATCAGAGAAAAGAACACAGGACCTACAATCACATATGGGGGAGATCAGAGAAAAGAGCACAGGACCTACAGTCACATATGGGGGAGATCAGAGAAAAGAGCACAGGACCTACAGTCACATATGGAGGTCAGAAAAAAGAGAACAGGACCTACAGTCACATATGGGGGAGATCAGACAAAAGAGCACAGGACCTACAGTCACATATGGGGGAGGTCAGAGAAAAGAGCACAGGACCTACAGTGACATATGGGGGAGGTCAGAGAAAAGAGCACAGGACCTACAGTCACATATGAGGGTGGTCAGAGAAAAGAGAGCAGGACCTACAGTCACATATGGGGGATTTCAGAGAAAAGAGCACAGGACCTACAGTCACATATGGTGGAGGTCAGAGAAAACAGCACAGGACCTACAGTCACATATAGGGGAGATCAGAGAAAAGAGCACAGGACCTACAGTCACATATGGTGGAGGTGAGAGATGTTTTAGGTGTTTTGCTGACTCTGGCACTGGGGATCTTGACTGTGTACAAGACATCATGAAACTGAAGATACCAATAGATTTTGGGTACAATGTAGCACCCGGTGTCAGAGAGCTGGGGGCGTCCTAGGTCAGGGGTCTCCAGCAGGACAATGACCCAAAACATCAAGAAGCCCCAGGAATGGAGGAAACAAAGCGCTGGAGAGATCTGAAGTGTCAGCAATCACCGGATCTAAATTCCATTGATCCCCTGTGGAGAGATCTGTAGGGGCAGCAATGACTGGATCTAAATCCCATTGATCACCTGTGGAGAGATCTGAAGGGGCAGCAATGACCGGATCTAAATCCCATTGATCACCTGTGGAGAGATCTGAAGGGGCAGCAATGACCAGATCTAAATCCCATTGATCACCTGTGGAGAGATCTGAAGTGTCAGCAATGACCAGATCTAAATCCCATTGATCACCTGTGGAGAGATCTGAAGTGTCAGCAATGACCGGATCTAAATCCCATTGATCCCCTGTGGAGAGATCTGAAGTGTCAGCAATGACCGAATCTAAATCCCATTGATCCCCAGTGGAGAGATCTGAAGGGGCAGCAATGATCGGATCTAAATCCCATTGATCCCCTGTGGAGAGATCTGAAGTGTCAGCAATGACCAGATCTAAATCCCATTGATCACCTGTGGAGAGATCTGAAGTGTCAGCAATGACCGGATCTAGATCCCATTGATCCCCTGTGGAGAGATCTGATAATTGGGAGAAGATGAGAGACCGGGATCAGATTATAAAGAAGAGGAGACTCTGCAGGAGGAGGAGAATCTTGTGGAGGATATAGGAGGAGACTGATCGCAGGATTTATTACACAGGGGGAACTGATAATAAGATGAGGGGACAATTGTGTCCTGACCAGTTTGGGTTTGTGTGAAATTTTGTCCAGTTGCCTGTTTTTCTTATACTTTTCTAATACACAAAGGAAATAATCATGTGTATAACAAAACATAGGGAACTGTGATCATATTCTGGAGAAATACTACATTTTCTAGAACAGTTTCAAGGGGGACAACATTTTCGGCCATGGGTGTGAGTGTGTGTGTGTGTGTCTATGTGTCTGTGTGTGTGTGAGAGTCTGTGTGTGTGTCTGTGTGTGTGTGAGAGTCTGTGTGTGTGTGTGTGTGTGTGTGTGTGAGTCTGTGTGTGTGTGTTTGTGAATCTGTCTGTGTGAGTCTGTGTGTGTGTGTGTGAGTCTATGTGTGTGTGTCTACGTGTGTATTGATCTGTGTGTGAGTGTGTGTCTGTTTGTGTGTGTGTCTGTGTAAGTGTCTGTGTGTAAGTCTATGTGTGTGTCTGTGTGTTTGTGAGTCTGTATGTGTAAGTCTGTGTGAGTCTATGTGTGTGTGTCTGTGTGTGTGTCTGTGTGTGTGTCTGTGTGTGTGTGTGAGTCTGTATGTGTGTGTGTATGTGTCTGTGTGTGTGTGTGTGTGTGTGTGTGTCTGTGTGTCTCTGTGTCTGTCTGTGTCTGTCTGTGTGTCTCTGTGTCTGTCTGTGTCTGTCTGAGTCTGTGTGTGTCTGTCTGTTTGTGAGTCTGTATGTGTAAGTCTGTGTGAGTCTATGTGTGTGTGTCTGTGTGTGAGTCTGTGTGTGTGTGTCTCTGTGTGTGTGTCTGTATGTGTGTGTGTGTGTCTGTGTGTGTGTCTGTGTGAGTCTGTGTGTGTGTCTGTGTGAGTCTGTGTGTGTGTCTGTGTGTGTCTGTGTGTGTGTCTGTGTGTGTCTGTGTGTGTGTGTGTGTCTGTGTGTGTGTGTGTCTGTGTGTGTGTGTGTCTGTGTGTGTGTGTCTGTGTCTGTGTGTCTGTGTGTCTCTGTGTCTGTGTGTCTCTGTGTCTCTGTGTCTGTCTGTGTCTGTCTGTGTTGACCTCCTGCTCTTTGGGCCTCAGGCAGTGGAGACACGACCCTCCTTGGTTTTGTGATCTTCCTTCAGGCTCCACATTAGTTTGGATTTTGCTCCAATATCTTCCCCGGGCAGATAAAGAGCAGGTGTTCCCCCTCCTACTACAGTCTGGTCCATGTTCTATGTGCAGATCGTCTCATTATCTCAGTGCTGGCCCGGCTCCTGGGCAGTCATGGTGGCACAGTGGCACAGATTGTGAGCAGCACGTGGGCTACAGACGTCGCTCGCAATGGCACGATTGCCAGTGTGAATTGAGGACAGGCACGGGAATTGCAAAAACGAGATTGGAATTCAAAATCAGAATGTTTAAAGAAGAGCACAGCGCAAAGGTTTCTAAACATCGATCACCGATATAAAGATGATGGTGAATCACCAAGCAATCACGTCAATAGGACAGCAGTTTATTCGCAGCATTAATCTGTTCATACTATACCAAGCTGTACATATGTGTGCAGTCAGGTATCCATGTGAGTTACTGATTGCAGAGCTGCATACACTGCGTGCGTCTGTGTCACATAGTCTGAGTTACTGTATATACTCCAGAGCTGCACTCACTATTCTGCTGGAGTCACTGTGTACATACATTAATTACTGATCCTGAGTTTAACTCCTGTATTATATCTCCAGAGCTGCACTCACTATTCTGCTGGTGCAGTCACTGTGTACATACATTACATTACTGATCCTGAGTTACCTCCTGTATTATACTCCAGAGCTGCACTCACTATTCTGCTGGTGCAGTCACTGTGTACATACATTACATTACTGATCCTGAGATTAACCTCCATGTATTATTCCTCCAGAGCTGCACACTCACTATTCTGCTGGTGCAGTCACTGTGTACATACATTACATTACTGATCCTGAGTTACCTCCTGTATTATACTCCAGAGCTGCACTCGCACTACTATTCTGCTGGTGCAGTCACTGTGTACATACATTACATTACTGATCCTGAGTTACCTCCGTATTATACTCCAGAGCTGCACTCGCTATTCTGCTGTGCAGTCACTGTGTACATACATTACATTACTGATCCTGAGTTACCTCCTGTATTATCTCCAGAGCTGCACTCACTATTCTGCTGGTGCAGTCACTGTGTACATACATTACATTACTGATCCTGAGTTACCTCCTGTATTATACTCCAGAGCTGCACTCACTATTCTGCTGGTGCAGTCACTGTGTACATACATTACATTACTGATCCTGAGTTACCTCCTGTATTATACTCCAGAGCTGCACTCACTATTCTGCTGGTGCAGTCACTGTGTACATACATTACATTACTGATCCTGAGTTACCTCCTGTATTATACTCCAGAGCTGCACTCACTATTCTGCTGGTGCAGTCACTGTGTACATACATTACATTACTGATCCTGAGTTACCTCCTGATTATACTCCAGAGCTGCACTCACTATTCTGCTGGTGCAGTCACTGTGTACATACATTACATTACTGATCCTGAGTTACCTCCTGTATTATACTCCAGAGCTGCACTCACTATTCTGCTGGTGCAGTCACTGTGTACATACATTACATTACTGATTACTGATCCTGAGTTACCTCCTGTATTATACTCCAGAGCTGCACTCACTATTCTGCTGGTGCAGTCACTGTGTACATACATTACATTACTGATCCTGAGTTACCTCCTGTATTATACTCCAGAGCTGCACTCACTATTCTGCTGGTGCAGTCACTGTGTACATACATTACATTACTGATCCTGAGTTATCTCCTGTATTATACTCCAGAGCTGCACTCACTATTCTGCTGGTGCAGTCACTGTGTACATACATTACATTACTGATCCTGAGTTACCTCCTGTATTATACTCCAGAGCTGCACTCACTATTCTGCTGGTGCAGTCACTGTGTACATACATTACATTACTGATCCTGAGTTACCCCCTGCATTATACTCCAGAGCTTCACTCACTATTCTGCTGGTGCAGTCACTGTGTACATACATTACATTACTGATCCTGAGTTACCTCCTGTATTATACTCCAGAGCTGCACTCACTATTCTGCTGGTGCAGTCACTGTGTACATACATTACATTACTGATCCTGAGTTACCCCCTGTATTATACTCCAGAGCTACACTCACTATTCTGCTGGTGCAGTCACTGTGTACATACATTACATTACTGATCCTGAGTTACCCCCTGCATTATACTCCAGAGCTTCACTCACTATTCAGCTGGTGCAATCACTGTGTACATACATTATATTACTGATCCTGAGTTACCTCCTGTATTATACTCCAGAGCTGCACTCACTATTCTGCTGGTGCAGTCACTGTGTACATACATTACATTACTGATCCTGAGTTACCTCCTGTATTATACTCCAGAGCTACACTCACTATTCTGCTGGTGCAGTCACTGTGTACATACATTACATTACTGATCCTGAGTTACCTCCTGTATTATGCTCCGGAGCTGCACTCAGTATTCTGCTGGTGCAGTCACTGTGTACATACATTACATTACTGATCCTGAGTCACCTCCTGTATTATACTCCGGAGCTGCACTCACTATTCTGCTGGTGCAGTCACTGTGTACATACATTACATTACTGATCCTGAGTTACCCCCTGTATTATACTCCAGAGCTGCACTCACTATTCTGCTGGTGCAGTCACTGTGTACATACATTACATTACTGATCCTGAGTCACCTCCTGTATTATACTCCGGAGCTGCACTCACTATTCTGCTGGTGCAGTCACTGTGTACATGCATTACATTACTGATCCTGAGTTACCCCCTGTATTATACTCCAGAGCTGCACTCACTATTCAGCTGGTGCAGTCACTGTGTACATACATTACATTACTGATCCTGAGTTACCCCCTGCATTATACTCCAGAGCTTCACTCACTATTCAGCTGGTGCAATCACTGTGTACATACATTACATTACTGATCCTGAGTTACCTCCTGTATTATACTCCAGAGCTGCACTCACTATTCTGCTGGTGCAGTCACTGTGTACATACATTACATTACTGATCCTGAGTTACCTCCTGTATTATACTCCAGAGCTGCACTCACTATTCTGCTGGTGCAGTCACTGTGTACATACATTACATTACTGATCCTGAGTTACCTCCTGTATTATACTCCAGAGCTGCACTCACTATTCTGCTGGTGCAGTCACTGTGTGCATACATTACATTACTGATCCTGAGTTACCTCCTGTATTATACTCCAGAGCTGCACTCACTATTCTGCTGGTGCAGTCACTGTGTGCATACATTACACTACTGATCCTGAGTTACCTCCTGTATTATACTCCAGAGCTGCACTCACTATTCAGCTGGTGCAGTCACTGTGTACATACATTACATTACTTATCCTGAGTTACCTCCTGTATTATACTCCAGAGCTGCACTCACTATTCTGCTGGTAAAGTCACTGCACTCACTATTCTACTGGTGCAGTCACTGTGTACATACATTACATTACTTATCCTGAGTTACCTCCTGTATTATCCTCCAGAGCTGCACTCACTATTCTGCTGGTGCAGTCACTGTGTACATACATTACATTACTGATCCTGAGTTACCTCCTGTGTTATACTCCAGAGCTGCACTCACTATTCTGCTGGTGCAGTCACTGTGTACATACATTACATTACTGATCCTGAGTTACCTCCTGTATTATACTCCAGAGCTGCACTCGCTATTCTGCTGGTGCAGTCACTGTGTACATACATTACATTACTGATCCTCAGTTACCTCCTGTATTATACTCCAGAGCTGCACTCACTATTCTGCTGGTGCAGTCACTGTGTACATACATTACATTACTGATCCTGAGTTACCTCCTGCATTATACTCCAGAGCTGCACTCACTATTCTGCTGGTGCAGTCACTGTGTACATACATTACATTACTGATCCTGAGTTACCTCCTGTATTATACTCCAGAGCTGCACTCACTATTCTGCTGGTGCAGTCACTGTGTACATACATTACATTACTGATCCTGAGTTACCTCCTGTATTATACTCCAGAGCTGCACTCACTATTCTGCTGGTGCAGTCACTGTGTCTATACATTTCTTACATTGTAACAAGTTGGATAATGTGACTTTCACACAATGGCCTTTTATGATGAATTTTGATGTCTCTTCTGTTTCGGTGCAGAGGAGAATGTTCTTCTATTTCAGGACCATGGAGAGCATTAAGACGTTTTCAGTACTTCTCTTATTGCCTTGTAATAATATAAATGTATAATATATATATTAATAATATTTATATATATATTAAATATTATATGTATACATATATATATATATGAAATATAAATATTAACTATTAAATATATATATATTAATAATATTATTTAGATATATTCCTCGGCACTGTACACACATTCGGCACACTGTCCCTATCGGGGCTCACAATCTAAGCTTCCATCCTATCAGTATGTCTTTGGAGTGTATGGTGAATAGAATAGTAAGACTATAGGTGGTGAATATATAGGCGGTGACTGTATAGGGGGTGACTATATAGGAGGTGAATATATAGGCGGTGACTATATAGGGGGTGAATGGTTCTGGGGTGACTTTACAGGGGTGACTATATAGGGGGTGACTATATAGGGGTGACTATATAGGGGGTGACTATATAGGGGTGACTATATAGGGGTGACTATATAGGCGGTGAATATATAGGCGGTGACTATATAGGGGGTGAATGGTTCTGGGGTGACTATATAGGGGGTGACTATATAGGGAGTGACTATATAGGGATGACTATATAGGGGTGACTATATAGGGGGTGACTGTATAGGGGGTGACTATATAGGGGTGACTATATAGGGGTGACTATATGGGATGACTATATAGGGGGTGACTATATAGGCGGTGACTATATAGGGGTGACTATATAGGGGGTGAATGGTTCTGGGGTGACTATATGGGATGACTATATAGGGGGTGACTGTATAGGGGGTGACTATATAGGGGTGACTATATGGGATGACTATATAGGGGGTGACTGTATAGGGGGTGACTATATAGAGGTGACTATATAGGGGGTGAATGGTTCTGGGGGTGACGGACCACAGCCCCCATTTCTGGTGACGCTCTCGCCCCTCCGCACTCGCAGCCTATTATTATGCATCAAGCGATTCGGGCTCCTGAGCGCTGTCTGCCACTTAGCGATATGATGTGAATGTGCTGCCAGCTGGCACCAGCCTGGCGCTGTCAGTCCGGCTGAAGCAGAGCTCGGGCTCTTTAATATACACAGCGGGTCGCCATCATGCGGGAAGAGCGCTGTCATCCATAAAAACACAAATCTCATCTGAAAGGATGTAATAGAATAAAATGTTCCCCCCGGCCCCTCCCCCGCCCTCCATCATATCGGCTCATTAGCATTCTACAACGGCCGCTCAGACATGGATATGATTGGACTGATTATAAATCACTGATGCAAATGTGGGTGATTTGACCCCTGAGTGACGGATCCTTATGTAATACAAATCTACTTGTTTTTCCAATTAAACGTGATTGATTCGTTACTGAGTCCAGCAGCACCGACACAGAACATAGATAACATTGTTTACTTAAGAATAAATTCATAGAATAAGAACATTTGTAATGTATCTTATCAGGCAAATCTGCATTTTTCTCCATTTATGAGCCACTTCTTTCCCCACTGCCTCCTGAAATCATCATTCACTGATAAAATCAATCCTGCTTGATGGATGTTCACTGAGGTATCAGGTTACAGCTGTGGAGAGAGAGAAGCAGAGTGAGATTGAGGCTCATACAAACTCATCCATTCCCAGTGAATTATCTCACCCAAGAGCTGGATTCACATGTACACTGCTCAGTACTGCTGTGTAATGTCCTCCATATTGTTACTTTCTAGTACATTATCTCACCCAAGAGCTGGATTCACATGTACACTGCTCAGTACTGCTGTGTAATGTCCTCCATATTGTTACTTTCTAGTACATTATCTCACCCAAGAGCTAGATTCACATTTACACTGCTTAGTACTGCTGTGTAATGTCCTCCATATTGTTACTTTCTAGTACATTATCTCACCCAAGCGCTGGATTCACATTTACACTGCTTAGTACTGCTGTGTAATGTCCTCCATATTGTTACTTTCTAGTACATTATGTCACCCAAGTACTGGATTCACATTTACACTGCTTAATATTGTTTTATAATGTCCTCCATATCATTACTCTTTCTAGTACATTATCTCACCCCAGTGCTAGATTCACATTTACACTGCTCAGTACTGCTGTGTAATGTCCTCCATATTGTTACTTTCTAGTACATTATCTCACCCAAGTGCTGGATTCACATTTACACTGCTCAGTACATCGGATGCAATGAATGAAGAATAGGAAAAATGGATGATTACCCTTAAGTACCTAATAAAATTTAAAGGGGTAAGCATACTTTATAAAAATTAAAGTTCTTTCATTACTGTATAATCAGTAAAGATCTAACCTCTGGGTTCCCCGCTGATCCTGAGAATTAAGTGACCACAGCACCATATTCTTTTATTTAGACAAGGAGAGCAATACAAGTTTTTATCCATGGATTCACATCTACACTGCTCAGTACCACTGTATACTGTCCTCCATATTGTTACTTTCTAGTATTTTATCTCATCCAAGTGCTGGATTCACAGCAACATTGCTCAGGACTTCTGTATAATGCCTTCCATATTGTTACTTTTTAGCATATTTTCTCTCTCAAGTGCTGGATTTACCCCTACACTGCTGAATAGTTTTGTATAACGTCCTCCATGATGTTACTTTCTAGTACATTATCTCACTCAAGTGCTGGATGTACACCTACTTTCTAGTTCTTTCTAGTATCTCACCCACCAGTGCTGGATTCACAGGTACATTACTCAGTTTTTCTGTATAATGTCTTCAATACTCCTGTTGCTTCTGTACATAAGCTCCATAGAGACAGGAGATCAGGAATCCAATCCAGTCTCCATCCACCAGCTCAGAGACAACTGAAAATTAAAGACGGAGAACTTGTGAAAAGTTCAGGATTAAAGATATATATTTTTTTTCTATGTAGATGAATTTTTGCTAATTACTGATTTGTTGGCCATCACTTTGCATCTAAAACGTCTAGTGATCAGCGGCCACTAGAGGAGAAATGTGGAATTACACAATCCCTAATTAAAGTAAGAATTGCTGAATGATGTAGATTTCCAGTTTTTCTACCAAAATGGGGGCCTTAGCCGGAGACCCTCAATACGACGTCCATACACCCCAATATACCATTACAACCACAGTTGTTTTAATTTCTTCCACCTTCCATGTATTGCAGACTATGATGCCACAAAATACAAAATATTGCATTAGTGTTACAAATAACAGAGCAATAAAATGCAACGATGGAAGGGTGAAGCTGAAGACTGGAGTCATGATCTTTTTGTTACAATGTGACAGCGAGCCTCTGTAATAGCATTTTGTCAGGTCACAACATGGGATTAGGGATCCAAGTGGGGATTAGCAATTACTGCAGATTTATTCTAAGGACTGTTATTTATAAGGCAGCAGAGAACAATGGTGAGCGGAAGGAGAGACGTCATCACAGAGGGACAGACGTCATACAGAGGGACAGACGTCATCACAAAGGGACAGATATATACTGCCCCTATATACAAAAATATAACTACTATAATACTGTCCCTATATACAAGAATATAACTACTATAATACTGCCCCTATATACAAGAATATAACTACTATAATACTGCCCCTATGTACAAGAATATAACTACTATAATACTGCTCCTATGTACAAGAATATAACTACTATAATACTGCTCCTATATACAAGAATATAACTACTATAATACTGCTCCTATGTACAAGAATATAACTACTATAATACTGCTCCTATATACAAGAATATAACTACTATAATACTGCTCCTATATACAAGAATATAACTACTATAATACTGCTCCTATATACAAGAATATAACTACTATAATACTGCCCCTATATACAAGAATATAACTACTATAATACTGCTCCTATATACAAGAATATAACTACTATAATACTGCCCCTATATACAAGAATATAACTACTATAATACTGCTCCTATATACAGAATATAACTACTATAATACTGCCCTATATACAAGAATATAACTACTATAATACTGCTCCTATATACAAGAATATAACTACTATAATACTGCTCCTATATACAAGAATATAACTACTATAATACTGCTCCTATGTACAAGAATATAACTACTATAATACTGCCCTATATACAAGAATATAACTACTATAATACTGCTCCTATATACAAGAATATAACTACTATAATACTGCTCCTATATACAAGAATATAACTACTATAATACTGCTCCTATGTACAAGAATATAACTACTATAATACTGCTCCTATATACAAGAATATAACTAGTATAATACTGCCCCTATATACAAGAATATAACTACTATAATACTGCCCTATATACAGAATATAACTACTATAATATGCTCCTATGTACAAGAATATAACTACTATAATACTGCTCCTATATACAAGAATATAACTACTATAATACTGCCCCTATATACAAGAATATAACTACTATAATACTGCTCCTATATACAAGAATATAACTACTATAATACTGCCCCCTATATACAAGAATATAACTACTATAATACTGCTCCTATATACAGGAATATAACTACTATAATACTGCTCCTATATACAAGAATATAACTACTATAATACTGCTCCTATGTACAAGAATATAACTACTATAATACTGCCCTATATACAAGAATATAACTACTATAATACTGCTCCTACATAAAAGAATATAACTACTATAATACTTCCCTTATATACAAGAATATAACTACTATAATACTGCTCCTATGTAACAAGAATATAACTACTATAATACTGCTCCTATATACAAGAATATAACTACTATAATACTGCCCCTATATACAAGAATATAACTACTATAATACTGCTCCTATATACAAGAATATAACTACTATAATACTGCTCCTATGTACAAGAATATAACTACTATAATACTGCTCCTATTACAAGAATATAACTATATAATACTGCCCCTATATACAAGAATATAACTACTATAATACTGCCCTATATACAAGAATATAACTACTATAATACTGCTCCTATGTACAAGAATATAACTACTATAATACTGCTCCTATATACAAGAATATAACTACTATAATACTGCCCTATATACAAGAATATAACTACTATAATACTGCTCCTATATACAAGAATATAACTACTATAATACTGCCCCTATATTCAAGAATATAACTACTATAATACTGCTCCTATATACAGGAATATAACTACTATAATACTGCTCCTATATACAAGAATATAACTACTATAATACTGCTCCTATATACAAGAATATAACTACTATAATACTGCCCCTATAATACAAGAATATAACTACTATAATACTGCTCCTATATACAAGAATATAACTACTATAATACTGCCCTTATATACAAGAATATAACTACTATAATACTGCCCTATGTACAAGAATATAACTACTATAATACTGCCCCTATATACAAGAATATAACTACTATAATACTGCCCTATATACAAGAATATAACTACTATAATACTGGCTCTATGTACAAGAATATAACTACTATAATACTGCTCCTATATACAAGAATATAACTACTATAATACTGCTCCTATATACAAGAATATAACTACTATAATACTGCCCCTATATACAAGAATATAACTACTATAATACTGGCTCTATGTACAAGAATATAACTACTATAATACTGCTCCTATATACAAGAATATAACTACTATAATACTGCTCCTATATTACAAGAATATAACTACTTATAATACTGCTCCTATATACAAGAATATAACTACTATAATACTGCTCCTATATACAAGAATATAACTACTATAATACTGCTCCTATGTACAAGAATATAACTACTATAATACTGCCCCTATATACAAGAATATAACTACTATAATACTGCTCCTATATACAAGAATATAACTACTATAATACTGCTCCTATATACAAGAATATAACTACTATAATACTGCCCCTATATACAAGAATATAACTACTATAATACTGCCCTTATATACAAGAATATAACTACTATAATACTGCTCCTATATACAAGAATATAAACTACTATAATACTGCTCCTATATACAAGAATATAACTACTATAATACTGCTCCTATGTACAAGAATATATCTACTATAATACTGCTCCTATGTACAGAATATAACTACTATAATACTGCCCCTATATACAAGAATATAACTACTATAATACTGCTCCTATATACAAGAATATAACTACTATAATACTGCTCCTATATACAAGAATATAACTATATAATACTGCTCCTATGTACAAGAATATATCTACTATAATACTGCTCCTATGTACAAGAATATAACTACTATAACACTGCCCTATATACAAGAATATAACTACTATAATACTGCACCATATATACAAGAATATAACTACTATAATACTGCTTCGTATTTTACTACATATTTTGCATGTTGGGATAGAAGTTTGTTAATAATGTATATTTATTATATTTAGCTGCTTCATGTAATGGTGATTGACCTCTATGATGACAGCGATCACTGAGTTCCTTTTGTCTTCTCTCTCCCCCATTTATCCCTTAGGATATTGTATCCAGATGACATCTCCACTTAATATCAGGAGCGTTGTGTTCGGTTTAGTTACCCTCGATGATTGACAGGAGCAGGATGTCGGCTGTCACATTTTATAAAACCGCTGGAATTTTCTGCAGGTCTTTATAAAGGCCCGTTACACGGTACGAGATCACTGAACGTCGCGGGCTTGGAGTCGTTTAAACAACATCATTAGTACGTCGTTGCGTGTAACACCGAGATACGATTACGATAAATCGATGGATCGCGATCGCAGATTTCACCACATGTTCTAAGATCAGACGATCGTCGTTCAGCCGACCTGCTGCATCGTTGTGTGTGACACCGCGATAACGATGTTGTTCATGACTTCCCCTATTCACATCAGTGAACAAGTATCGTTCGCTGGGTTGTGCGAACAATAGCTGCTCCCTGGATCGTTGGTGCATCGTCTGCGATATCTAGAAGTGTGACATCTCACCAATGATGTCTCAACGACCTTGTACCCCGAGATCGTTAGTGATATCATTTCTGCATTGAAGCGTGTTACGGTGCCTTTAGGGAGATCATCAGGCTGGAAGAACACAGATAGGAAACAAAAATGGACAAAAACTAATATTAAACATTTATGGATTACCAAATGATTAGGAAATACCGTTAAATAACTGCCTAAATAACCATAACCTAAACCAGAATAAGTGGCAAAAATCAGGATAGCAATGGAAAGATAGATAGATAGATAGATAGATAGATAGATAGATAGATAGATGACAGATAGAGGGATAGACAGAAAGAGACAGACAGACAGACAGATAGATAGATAGATAGATAGATGCATAGATAGATAGATAGATAGATGCATAGATAGATAGACAGATAGATAGATAGATGCATAGATAGATAGATAGCTAGATAGATAGATAGAAATAGATAGATAGATAGATAGA
Source organism: Allobates femoralis (assembly GCA_033576535.1). NCBI lineage: Eukaryota > Metazoa > Chordata > Amphibia > Anura > Aromobatidae > Allobates > Allobates femoralis. Next base: position 10,192,646 of record JARQOC010000011.1, read on the forward strand.
TAGATAGATAGATAGATGCATAGATAGATAGATAGATGGATGCATAGATGCATAGATAGACAGATAGATAGATAGATATATTTTTCTGGTTGTTTGTTCCAGCATCGCATCTTGCACCAGTTCACACTATATCTTGAGTGCTGTGCAGTTTTTTTCTGTTTTATGTCTAATATGTGGAGCTGCTGGCTCCATGTCTGCACTTGGCACCCTCATCACCCACAGGTGGTCTGGGATTGAGATGGTGTCGTCTCACTTAGACCTGGGGTCACCGTGGAGTGGTTGATGAGCAAACAGATATTGGCCAATATATGTACAGCGGGCGTCACACGCTACCATATATGTAAAGATATTGCTGGAAAGTGCCTGATTTGGCATCGCTCCTACGACATCGTTGCGTGTGACAGCATGATGTGACTAGCGATAAGTGGTCAGATCGTTATATACAGATATGGGAACCGGACCCCACATCAGACGATGTCGATCATCCAATCTGCTGCATCGTTCTGTGTGACACCGCCATAACCGATCTCCTGACCGATTTCTCCTATTCACATCATTGACAATCATCAATCGCTGGTTGTGTGAGCGATCCCTGCACGTAACATCGCTGCTGTGTCCTGAACGTTATCTATACATGTGACACCTCACTAACCATGTGTCCACGAGCCGCACCCCTGACATCGTTATCTATACATGTGACACCTCACTAACCATGTGTCCACGAGCCGCACCCCTGACATCGTTATCTATACATGTGACACCTCATAACGATGTGTCCCGAGCCGCACCCGACATCTTATCTATACATGTGACACTCACTACGATGTGTCCACGAGCCGCACCCCTGACATCGTTATCTATACATGTGACACCTCACTAACGATGTGTCCACGAGCCGCACCCCTGACATCGTTATCTATACATGTGACACCTCACTAACGATGTGTCCACGAGCCGCACCCCTGACATCGTATCTATACATGTGACACCTCACTAACGATGTGTCCACGAGCCGCACCCCTGACATCGTTATCTATACATGTGACATCTCACTAACGATGTGTCCACGAGCCGCACCCCTGACATCGTTATCTATACATGTGACACCTCACTAACGATGTGTCCACGAGCCGCACCACTGACATCGTTATCTATACATGTGACACCTCACTAACATGTGTCCACGAGCCGCACCCCTGACATCGTTATCTATACATGTGACACCTCACTAACCATGTGTCCACGAGCCGCACCCCTGACATCGTTATCTATACATGTGACACCTCACTAACATGTGTCCACGAGCCGCACCCTGACATCGTTATCTATACATGTGACACCTCACTAACGATGTGTCCACGAGCCGCACCCCTGACATCGTTATCTATACATGTGACACCTCACTAACGATGTGTCCACGAGCCGCACCCTGACATCGTTATCTATACATGTGACACCTCACTAACGATGTGTCCACGAGCCGCACCCCTGACATCGTTATCTATACATGTGACACCTCACTAACGATGTGTCCACGAGCCGCACCCCTGACATCGTTATCTATACATGTGACACCTCACTAACGATGTGTCCACGAGCCGCACCCCTGACATCGTTATCTATACATGTGACACCTCACTAATGATGTGTCCACGAGCCGCACCCCTGACATCGTTATCTATACATGTGACACCTCACTAATGATGTGTCCACGAGCCGCACCCCTGACATCGTTATCTATACATGTGACACCTCGCTAATGATGTGTCCACGAGCCGCACCCCTGACATCGTTATCTATACATGTGACACCTCGCTAACGATGTGTCCACGAGCCGCACCACTGACATCGTTATCTATACATGTGACACCTCTTAACATGTGTCCACGAGCCGCACCCTGACATCGTTATCTATACATGTGACACCTCACTAACGATGTGTCCAGAGCCGCACCCCTGACATCGTTATCTATACATGTGACACCTCACTAACGATGTGTCCACGAGCCGCACCCCTGACATCGTTATCTATACATGTGACACCTCACTAACCATGTGTCCATGAGCCGCACCCCTGACATCGTTATCTATACATGTGACACCTCACTAACGATGTGTCCACGAGCCGCACCCCTGACATCGTTATCTATACATGTGACACCTCACTAACGATGTGTCCACGAGCCGCACCCCTGACATCGTTATCTATACATGTGACACCTCACTAACGATGTGTCCACGAGCCGCACCCCTGACATCGTTATCTATACATGTGACACCTCACTAACGATGTGTCCACTGAGCCGCACCCCTGACATCGTTATCTATACATGTGACACCTCACTAACGATGTGTCCACGAGCCGCACCCCTGACATCGTTATCTATACATGTGACACCTCACTAACGATGTGTCTACGAGCCGCACCCCTGACAATCGTTATCTATACATGTGACACCTCACTAACGATGTGTCCACGAGCCGCACCCCTGACATCGTTATCTATACATGTGACACCTCACTAACATGTGTCCACGAGCCGCACCCCTGACATCGTTATCTATACATGTGACACCTCACTAACGATGTGTCCACAGCCGCACCCCTGACATCGTTATCTATACATGTGACACCTCACTAACGATGTGTCCACGAGCCGCACCCCTGATGTACATGGGTTATTTCACACTACATTATACATACCCTCACTAACGATGTGTCCACGAGCCGCACCCCTGACATCGTTATCTATACATGTGACACCTCACTAACGATGTGTCCACGAGCCGCACCCCTGACATCGTTATCTATACATGTGACCCCTCACTAACGATGTGTCCACGAGCCGCACCCCTGACATCGTTATCTATACATGTGACACCTCACTAATGATGTGTCCACGAGCCGCACCCCTGACATCGTTATCTATACATGTGACACCTCACTAACGATGTGTCCACGAGCCGCACCCCTGACATCGTTATCTATACATGTGACCCCTCACTAACGATGTGTCCACGAGCCGCACCCCTGACATCGTTATCTATACATGTGACACCTCACTAATGATGTGTCCACGAGCCGCACCCCTGACATCGTTATCTATACATGTGACACCTCACTAACGATGTGTCCACGAGCCGCACCCCTGACATCGTTATCTACACATGTGACACCTCACTAACGATGTGTCCACGAGCCGCACCCCTGACATCGTTATCTATACATGTGACACCTCACTAACGATGTGTCCACGAGCCGCACCCCTGACATCGTTATCTATACATGTGACACCTCACTAACGATGTGTCCACGAGCCGCACCCCTGACATCGTTATCTATACATGTGACACCTCACTAATGATGTGTCCACGAGCCGCACCACTGACATCGTTATCTATACATGTGACACCTCACTAACCATGTGTCCACGAGCCGCACCCCTGACATCGTTATCTATACATGTGACACCTCACTAACGATGTGTCCACGAGCGCGAACCACTGACATCGTTATCTATACATGTGACACCTCACTAACGATGTGTCCATGAGCCGCACCCCTGACATCGTTATCTATACATGTGACACCTCACTAACGATGTGTCCACGAGCCGCACCCCTGACATCGTTATCTATACATGTGACACCTCACTAACGATGTGTCCATGAGCCGCACCCCTGACATCGTTATCTATACATGTGACACCTCACTAACGATGTGTCCATGAGCCGCACCCCTGACATCGTTATCTATACATGTGACACCTCACTAACGATGTGTCCACGAGCCGCACCCCTGACATCGTTATCTATACATGTGACACCTCACTAACGATGTGTCCACGAGCCGCACCCCTGACATCGTTATTGAGTTTCCACACAAAATTGTAGTGTGTGACGCCCGCCTACCAAGAACCCAAGTAAATAAAAAGATAAGAATATTGAGTTTTTTGAAAAAAAAGTAAGTTTTTTATTTTTTTCCTCATATATAAACCGCTTATTAGAATGTGTGCATTTTTGCTAGTAACTGAGTGCTGCAGTGATTTTTTTCAGGTAGATAGACAGACAGACAGACAGACAGACAGACAGATAGACAGACAGACAGATAGATAGATAGACAGAGGGATAGATAGATAGATAGATAGATAGATAGATAGATAGATAGATAGATAGACAGACAGACAGACAGACAGACAGATAGATAGATAGATAAAAAAAAGTGGGTCAGGGAGCAGCATAAACAGCTGAAAAGCAGGTGCAGGCAAATCAAACCTTATCTTTAAAGGTTGTAGACAAATCCAGGTCTGGAGAAAGACTTGCAGCACTCCAAGTTCTCAGTGTGAAAAGAACTTTATTAGGACAGGCACAAACATGCATGTTTGTGCCTGTCCTAATAAAGTTCTTTTCACACTGAGAACTTGGAGTGCTGCAAGTCTTTCTCCAGACCTAGATAGATAGATAGATAGACAGAGTGATAGACAGACAGACAGACAGACAGACAGACAGACAGACAGATAGATAGATAGATAGATAGATAGATAGATAGACAGCGGGATAGATAGATAGATATAGATAGATAGATAGATAGATAGATAGATAGATAGATAGACAGACAGATAGATAGATAGATAGACAGACAGACACAGACAGACAGACAGATAGATAGATAGATAGATAGACAGACAGACAGACAGATAGATAGATAGATAGATAGATAGATAGATAGATAGATAGATAGATACAAAGCTTTTTCAGCAGCAATGCCTGCGGGTGAGGTTCAGCTTGGCTCCTTCACAGCACTATATACATACGATATAAAGAATTCAGCTGCAGCTCTCCATTCAGATGTCATCTTATGCCTTTATTTTGGCTTCAGGATCAGGGCACAGGCTATGTTTCAGGCCTCCTCGCCTTTTGTCAAGCAATCACAACTCTATAGCCCAGGTTCTTATACATATCGCCTCTTTACAATCATTACAACATCCATTAATCAATTTACCTCTAATACAAAGAAAGTGCTAATGTGCTCACACATCCATTACATGTGACAGTTAATGTTTCCTGTTATACATTTGTTAACATGAGTAATATTCATGATAAGATAGAACATTATATGTTATACCGCTTATTGTACTGATTAGGGGCCTCTTTCACATATAAAGTAGATATAAAGTAGTTTCTGGACCCTTTATTCTGGCCACATGATGCGACGTTTCAGTCCATAACAAGACTTTTCTCAAGCATTGATTTCTCAATTCATTTTATACTGGGAAACCTACAGGATGCCGTCCCTCCTCTGCTCAGACTAAAGCGATATTGCACCTAATGTAAGGTCATAACAGCATTTTACATTAGCGCACTGGGTTGTGATAGACACTGCATAGATCTGTATAGCTCCCCCTAGAGGTGGCCGCAGGCAGCTATAATTCTAGCATTTAAATGGGCAATTACAGGATTACTGATTATTGTAAACTAATTAAACTTACTAATATTCTCTTATTTTTTGACCCTGATGTAGATGTGTGACCCTGGAAGAAGGACACGACTTTGCAGCTCACTACCTGGTTGTTGGTGATGTTTGTTAAGGAGGTTGAGGGTCAGTTTACTAATGTCACATCTCAGCTGAAACTGAGAAGAAGGGGCTGGTTTAACTACCGTATTACAATGAGTCTGCAGCCAGCCTCTTTCTTGCAACATTTAGAAAATCAATGAATATCAAAAAGTTGTATTGATTTACAAGAAGGTTTTAGGCTGTCAGATATCCTCTTCAGCTCTTTGACAGGGTTTTGTTCTATCTATTCTCCATTCTGAGCGTTTGTTTTGTATTTCTCTACTCTTTGTATTCGAGAAAACTGTTTATTTCTGATAAGAACCACATATGATTTGTTTGTTTAAAATTGAAGCAAAGAAGTTCAGGAATGTGAAACTTAAGAAGTGTAAGTCACATCCAGACTAAAAATAGGTGTATAGGATACTAACATTCAGCCAATAAGGATAGATATATGTTAATGCCTGCACTATGTAAGAGATAAGCTGAGCCAATTAGGATGCTACAATGTATGTACAAGAAATATCTATATAACTGATTGATGATGATGTAATAAACACTTCTAATGTTGAAACAAAGACAGAGCTACTTCTGTTACATGACTGTCTTAGCATGGCTTTGTACTGTGATGCAGCGGCTTGCTGTATTGCAAATATGTATGCTGGGACTTTTTAGTTCAGCAAGTTATGCTCTGCAATACAAACCCCGAAAGGTCACTATGGGACTTGTAGTGCCATAAGGGTTAAGTTTGCAAGTTGCTGAGATGATGGGTGTGGCTCATACCTTATAATGTGTTGTTGTGTGAGCACCTGTGGGCTGATAGAGAGACCATGGATGTCTGGAGACACTGGCAGAACCTGTGAGGGCTCGCTCTTGCTCTAGGTGTTGGGAGCAGCCATTGTCCTGGAAGGCACCTGGGATGGAATGCTTGGAAGTGGCTGTTGTCCTTTGAAGACACGCAGTGAGGAGACCTTATGGAAGCCTAGAATGTCTCGGTGTTCAGGAAACTTCAGTCCTGCTGAGAGTCTGGAACCGACAGGAGTTGGTGATCCCATAGAGGCAGTTTCCTGGATGGTGGACTGCGAGGTCTGTGTGTGGGTCGTGATGCCTGAACTGACACACTGTAACAAACAATCAAAGTAAATGCCAGGCGGGCGTATTTGCTATTGGCACAGGCTGGTATGTCACTAATGTTCTGCTGATGTAGATGAACTGTGCAGTGTATGCAGTTTATGATGTCTTAAAAAAAATGCTGGACTTTATTTTACAGAGCAACGTGCCCATTTCCTCAATCCCGCTACCATTTGAGTGTCCCCCAACACGCACAGTGAGCAAATCGCCACACTACATACATGATATCTATAATTGAACTAGGAGCAGACACAAAGTCTTATACGCCTCAAGATGAGCGGCGACGACAACATACAGTAAAGAATGTAAATATTATATGACCTGATTAATGATACATCTGCTCGGGGGCCCTGGACCCTAATAAATGGTCCGTCCACTACTAGAGCCTAAAAAGAGCAGGCGGCTCTCTGTGCTGTCACTGGGTCCCTGAGAATGGGAAGAGTAGCGCACTTTGCTCATCTCTCCTTATTACAGTGTATGTAGTGACGTCAAAAGCTTTCATCAGTGTCAGACCCCACTGATCCCCAAAATAAAGGAGAAGGATTCATCCGACTGCTGCTGTCCTCCAAGACCAGATCCATACAAATGTTGTCCGAGATGATGAACTATAATAAATAGCACAAAAGGTATATAACAAGAGATTGGTGTTTAGGGACTCGTAAACATGAGGACCCTTGACGTGGATTACGAGTTTACATGTTTTGGTCCAAAATACCTACCAATACCTCACATTTTATTCATGTATTGTGTTTTTTTTAACATTTTTTTGAACCTGTAAGGCAGTGCTAAGCAAGGAGAAAGCTGGTAACTATGATAAACAGCGGGTATCCAGGCAGTGTGCGCTGCCTGGATACCCGCTGTTTATCATAGTTACCAGCGTCCACCCTGCTTACAGGCAGCGCTAAGCAGGGAGGACGCTGTAACATTGCATTTAGCGATGTGGGAGGTGGCTCCCATGGCCCTGATCACTGGGGAGATCTGCCTGTTTGACAGCTCCCCAGGGACCAGGTAACGACGCTCCAGCGATCCCGGCAGGTCGTTACTGCTGTCGGGATCGCTGGAGCAGTCGTTATGTGCGACAGGGCTTTAAGTCTTACTCCATCCTGCTGAGCATTTGGTTATAGATCATATAACCGCGTTTTGGCAAGATGAAGAATTCCAACCCCCGAACATGATGAAACCAAATTAGTCCTGATTCTCAGCGAGATTTGGAAATGACGAAACAACGTTCCATATGTCACCGAGAGAAGAGTCTTCATCTCAATTCCCCGTCATGTCCTCCGATCCTCATGACTGATGTCTCTATGGTAACAGCTAATATCGGAACCAGAAGGAGGAAAAACACGAACGAAACAATGTATCCAAGGACCTGAAGAATAAAAGACAAAATCCTACAGCTATATGGATACAGTATACAGAAGACCTTGATTCTGTCATCCAATTTGTATCAGCCTCAGTGTGTGATACATTGTTGCCATTAACCTCTTGAAGGAGATACTGATCTGCTTCAGCTACTAAAGAGTTATTATTACAGTCCAAGATTCAATATCCACCACATCCAAGTAACACTTTATTTTTTCGTTTACAAACATTCCAGTGACTTTAAAGTTCATTTATTTCAGTAATTCAATCCATAAAGTGACCACATCTATTATATAGAGTCATTACACACAGAGGGATCTATTTCATGTGTTTATTTCTGTTAATGTTGATGATTAGTGAAAACCCAAAGGTCGTTATCTCAGAAAATTAAAGTAGGGAGGATGAAGGGATTGAGAGATAATATATGACCTAAATCGGTATCAGAGGCTTCACCTTGTGTGGTTGTGAGAGTCACAACCACTATAAAAGCAGATCACAGCTGCTGCAGTCCCCAGCGTGGTGCATATAGAGTAGGGAGTAAGAAGGGTTAAAATCCACGCTGCCGTATTCCACCAGACATCAAAGGGGGAATATAAAATTGATTAGTCAACGCGTTTCAGGTCTCCCTGAAACGCCCTCAAATATGGCAATATATTGATTTGTCCTGAGGAAGGGGCCAGGGAGCCCTGAAATGCGTTGACTAATAAATCAATATTATATTCACCCGTTGATGTCTCGTGGAATACAGCAGCACGGTTTTTAACCCGTCATCCTGCCTACTTTAATTTTCTGAGATAATAACCTTTAGGTTTTCATTAATCATCAACATTAACAGAAATAAACACATGAAATAGATCCCTCTGTGTGTAATGACTCTGTATAATAGATGTGTGTCACTTTATGTATTGAATGACTGAAATAAATTCACTTTTTGATGATCTTCTAATTCATTGAGATGAGGCTTTAGATTAGAATCTCCTATTTCGGACATCCCCCAGGTGTTCCTCCATCCGACGTCTCAGTTCTTGTATGTCACTCATGTGCCTTGCCAGTGGGGTATCCCTCCTATTTCTCCCCCTGATGAGTAAAAGGAGAGACACCATCTCCTACCTTGCCCTGTTTGAATGGATACCCCTTGATTTTAAGGATTTCCACTAATTGATTAGCTGCGAGTTCCTGTAATTTACACCTCCACTATAACTGAATATTGGGCCCATCCCCCCCTCCCCCCTTTTACTCCAATGAAGGAATATGTATATCCCTTCCTATCCGTGCCGTGATGTGCTGTGTTGGCTGGTCTGCACTGTGGTGAGCATCGGTCCCGATGGGAACGGAACGATGCTTCAGGTGCGTAGGATCGCACATGCGTTCCATACACGAGCTTATAGACCTGAGCGCGTCACCGGAGAGGCGACGCAACACCACTTCCGGGGCGCGGGGTTGCATCTGCGTTCCACGGGAACGGTGTCGCTAAAGGTGCGTACCACAGGTGAACGATGCTTCAGGTGCGTAGGATCGCGCATGCGTTCCATACACGAGCTTATAGACCTGAGCGTGTCTCCAGAGAGGTGATGCAGTGTTGCTTTCGGTGCGAGGAGCTAAGGATACTACAAGTGATAAAAGGGAGCCTGAAGCTACCACACGGTCCCTGACATTTTTGCTACCGTACTACATGCTGGAGTGTGAGAGACAAGGCCTCCTGATGAACTGAAAGGTGAAACGCGTCGAGGCGGATACAGTGGAGGTGCCTATACCTGTAAACAACTGCCGAGATAAGTACCAGCCGGTGCAAACCCATTATAATACATTGCTGCTCCCTAAAGAGGTTGAAGTTGTTAGTGTAGGGGCAGGCCAAGGTACCAGCCATTGGTGAGCGGGGGCGCAATATCAATTTTAGGGCGCCGACCACCACCATCAGGCAGGGGCAATATAACAGGGAGAGCCACCCCTTTTAACCACTAAGTGCACTGTGCACCTATGTTTACTAATACCCTCTATATTACTGCAACAATACCCCCTGCACTATCTCCACACCTTACAGGGACAAGCCAGGGCAGGCGGAGGGATAGTCGATGAGGAGTGGGGGCGCCACAGCGTTCCTTATTAGGGTGCCGACCCCCGCTGAAAGGTAGGGGAAAGGAGGGAGCCTAGAGCGCAGGGCCCGGTCCTTCCTTCTTCCTCTCACTGTGCACTTGGTGTTTAAATCGATTGTTTGTTTGTGTTTGCATTAATTAATAAAGTTTGGGTTTAATACTGTATATAGGATTTATAGGTACAGTATATATGATGTAAAAATGGAGAGAGATGTATACTGTCTATGTAAATGTATATTTTATATATGCTCTTTTAAACAAAGACATTAAAGCTATATTTTACTTAGAAAAAATGGTATGAATCTTTGGCTGACATCTCACGTGTTTTGGGGCAAAAACCCTCCTCTTTTTCTTTGTGTTCCTATGTATAAGCACGATCTCTATATATAATGGCTCAGTGTCTCCTCCACTTCTGTCTGGATGTCGCCTATGTCACTTCTGCCAGCGCCATATTAGCACACCCAAGTGATAGGTATGGAAATATGGTGGCCGCTGCGTCCGATGAGCCCCTACCCGGTGAGCCCCCGCCCAGTCCCCGCAGTCCCCCCCACTAACCCAACGCCGCAGCCCCCGCCAGCCATCGCCCCCGCCGCTGATAAGCTGAGACCAACTTACAGGACCTGTGGTGATGTCATGATCATGGGCGGAGCCAGGTCACATGATCATGATGTCATCACAGGATCTTGAGCAGAATGGATGGAGGAGCAGAGAGCAGCAGCAGGAGCAGGTACTGCAGGGGCAGCTCACTGTTACCCCACACCACGGTCACTCCCCACACTCACCCTACACTCACTCTGCCCCTGCACTCAACCTGCACTCACTCATCCTGTGCTCACTCAGTCTTGTCTCACCCCGCACTCAGCCCGCACTACCATCATCCCGCACTCACCCTGCACCACGCTCACCACTGTCACTCTGCACCACGGTCACCCTGCACTCACCCCACACTACCTCAGCCCTCATCATGGTCACCCAACAGCACTGGGGGCAGAGAGCGAGGGGGAAAAAACAGCCGTCAGGGGAGAGATCGCACAGCGGGGAAAAGCGAATGCTGCCCCCAGTGCCATAGAGGCTGCCCCCATCATGATATCACCGCCCACCCAATACGATATCATCAGGCTCCCATCTAGTATAACAATATCATTGTGTGCAGATGGGATCAATGCTTTAAAGGAAAGGTATTATTTTATAGATATTGAGCTTTCTTTATTTCTATTATATTAAAGGCACATGACAATAGGGACGGTATTGTAGCTCAGCCCCAACCACATCAATGGAGCTGAGCTGTAATTTCCCACATAATCTGGGTGTGGAGCTCTTCATAGTTTTATAGTCCTGTACAAACAGTGGTGTAACTTGAACCTCATGGGCCCCGATGCGAAAGCTCCAACGGGGCCCCAATGATTACAAATCTTTAATAGCATTAGTCTTTTTCTATAGGCCAAAGGGTCTTTTGGAATGTCTGCACCTATTGTAGTTGCGCCCCTGTGAACAAACCCTTTAAGCGCCCCCTAGTGTTGACTGCCGGCAGCCAGTGTTTTATCATTTTTTCTCTCTAACTGTGTGATGATATTTGGAGCTTAAAGGGGTAGAAATAGAATAAAAGTATTTTAGTGCTTTAATAGGGAATCATCCAGTAAAATATACTGTTCATTTTGGTATCTACGTTAGCCCCGTTCTGTCTATGCAATGGCTTGGGCACAGAAGGGGGCAGGTTTAGGGATTGACATTCTCAGCCAGCCCCAGGGGCGTAACTACAACAGGTGCAGGGGCTGCAATCACACCCTGGAGACTAGGGGGCCCCGAAAGACCCTTAGACCTATAGAACAAGGCTAATGCTATTAAAGATTTGCAATAATTGGGGTTCTGTAGGATCTTTCACATCGGGGCCCATGAGATTCCAGTTACGCCACTGGCCAACCCCCCTATACTCAGCTCTGCTCATTTGCTTACATAGGACATAGGCTGTTTTGTATTAATTAAAAGCCAGACCCCGAGCTCCTGAGATTGGAGATTGGGGCATCTTTATTGACTTTGGGCAACCCCTTTAATATATCTTACACAGGAGCTTCATTGGGAATATATAGGTGCATTGCTGCACACCTCCCCTATGGGATCCTGAGGCTCGCAGCATCTTCTCCCGGGCTGAACTCTGCAGCAGAGGTTTGCTTTTGTCTGTATTTGCCATTAGCGGCTCGGTACCTGTGCGGTGCTGATGAATCACAGCTATAAAAGCAATCATCACCGGTAATATAATGTGCAGAGCCAACCGCTAATCCACTGCAGAGCATTAATGGAGGCGGAAAAGCTGCAACTGATCTCCGTCCTACACAGAGGATGACGCTCACATAGACTCAGCTCCCAGCAAACCCTGGGGTGTATCCGAGGATCAACTCATAGGGACAATTTCACATATAATGCAGAGTAATCACAGACCATTAATATTAGAGGTATAGCAGTAGCTACATCTGCATGCAGTTTCAGACTGGGGCAGCAGGGGCCCACCAGTAACATTGACTTTGGGGGCCACTGATCAACTACATGCAAGTATTACACTCACAACTTTACCTATGCTTCTATATAATAATATACTGGGGAGTTTGTAAAATGAATGACGAGATGATAGCTTTATATCCACAAAGTGAAACAAGTGATTATAAGTGGTGTGCTAATGCAAAGAGGCCCACCAGAGGATTGCCCAGCTCCCCCGCCTGCCAGTCTGGGCCTGTCCACAGAGACACACTGCAGACGGAAAGGGGATCAGCAGTAAACTGTGCACTGGGGACAAAAGACCCCTCCGCCACATATAACACATGTATTAGAAATGGAGGTTACATTAATCATCTGAACAAAAGCGATGGTGTGTACTATATTGTAATAAGTGTAAAGGTACCTTTACACGCCGCGACCGCGGCTGGGAATCCTGACGGCGATATGTCGCCCTGGAACTATCACCGTCAAATTGCCTCCCAGTTGCAGCGTGTAATTTGGGAATTTGGTGGCGATAAATCGCCTCGCGCCGGTCGCCTGATTTCAGAGCAGCCGCCAAATTCCCAAATTACACGCCGCAACTGGGAGGCAATTTGACGGTGATAGTTCCAGGGCGACATATCGCGGTTGCGGCGTGTAAAGGTACCTTTAGGTTGTAAACCTTTAGGGGATTCCTATGTGATCCGGTCACTATATTGAGGTCCAGTCAGTTTATTGTGGTCCAGTCACTCTGTTGTGATCCGGTCACTTTTTTGATGTACAGCACTTTGTTGTGGTCTGGTCACTTGGTTGCGGTCCGGTCACTATATTAATGTCTGGTCACTTTATTGCGGTTCGGCCACTTTATTGCGGTCCGGTCACTTTATTGATGTCCAGCACTTTATTGCAATCCGTTCACTTTATTACTGTCTGGTCACTTTATTGATGTCTGGCACTTTATTGCGGTCTGGTCACTTTATTGCGGTCTGGTCACTTTATTGATGTCTGGCACTTTATTGCGGTCTGGTCACTTTATTGCGGTCTGGTCACTTTTTTGATGTCTGGCACTTTATTGCGGTCTGGTCACTTTATTGTGGTCTGGTCACTTTTTTGATGTCTGGCACTTTATTGTGGTCCGGTCACTTTGTTGCGGGCCTGTCACTTTTTTGATGTCTGGCACTTTATTGCGGTCCGGTCAATTTATTGTGGTCCGGTCATTTTATTGTGGTCCGGTCACTTTTTTGATGTCCAGCCCTTAGTTGTGGTCTGGTCACTTTGTTGCGGGCCTGTCACTTTTTTGATGTCCAGCACTTTGTTGTGGTCCGGTCACTTTATTGATGTCTGGTCACTTTATTGTGGTCGGGTCAATTTGTTGCCGTCATTTTCCGCAATAGATTTGCATCTGGCTGATGATTGCCCTGTGGATAAGAAATGTCTTTCTCCAGTAAATGAAAAAACAAATCCCTATTTTAGATAATAAATACAAAATGCCGGAGAGTAAGAACCTGAAGAAGTCTCAAATCAATTATGAAAGTGACACAAAGGAAAAAAAAGCTTTTCTAAAAATCGCAAAACACTGAAAAAAATATTGATAAATTGCCCCTCGTCAGAAGAAAATCAGAAGCAAAATTGTAGAGTAAAAGGCGACGTGGACCCCATTATTATTGTATCCACCCTCCTTTGTTCTCTGCAGCCCCGTCCACACCTACCCCCCCCCCCACCACAGATCATGTTCACACCAGGGGTGGGATAAGGATGTTCTGGAAAGGTGTCAATGAATTCTGCATTATAAGCAGCTCAGTTGTCACAATACAGATTGGAAATTAATGGGAATTATCGCCTCGTTTGCAGGATGGCGGCTGCAGGGGGGGCCCCGGGGTGGGGGGGGGTTATTAATTAGTATCTGGCCACAATCTCTGCAGATCTCCATCTCATGTGCTCAGAGAACCCAGCAAAATTCCTAGATGCAACATGTCCTATAGCCCTCGATCATAGGGGGACGCGGAGCCTCTGCGCTCACATCTGGGGTCTCCTGTGCTGACTCAGAACCCCCCGGCTGTGGAGGAACCCCTCTAATGAGAGAAGACATTCATCACAGACATTTACACCCATGTACACACCGGCCAGGCGTGTCCCTGACATATCATCACACGATCATTCATTCATCAGATTCTCCCTCCGCTGTAATTAGCTCCAGATATTCGGAAATAGAAACAAAATTGGGGGATTCATGAAAGACCAAAGAATGAATGAGACTGAATGCAGCAGATAGGTGGGGTAAGCCTGCAGTCCTATGTAACACCACAGATAACACAGTGATATCTCTGAGTACAGGTAATGTAGTAGATGTCACCTGCAGTCCTATGTAACACCACAGATAACACAGTGATATCTCTGAGTACAGATAATGTAGTAGATGTCACCTGCAGTCCTATGTAACACCACAGATAACACAGTGATATCTGAGTACAGATAATGTAGTAGATGTCACCTGCAGTCCTATGTAACACCACAGATAACACAGTGATATCTCTGAGTACAGGTAATGTAGTAGATGTCACCTGCAGTCCTATGTAACACCACAGATAACACAGTGATATCTCTGAGGACAGATAATGTAGTAGATGTCACCTGCAGTCCTATGTTACACCACAGATAACACAGTGATATCTCTGAGTACAGATAATGTAGTAGATGTCACCTGCAGTCCTATGTAACACCACAGATAACACAGTGATATCTCTGAGTACAGATAATATAGTAGATGTCACCTGCAGTCCTATGTAACACCACAGATAACACAGTGATATCTCTGAGTGCAGATAATATAGTAGATGTCACCTGCAGTCCTATGTTACACCACAGATAACACAGTGATATCTCTGAGTACAGATAATGTAGTAGATGTCACCTGCAGTCCTATGTAAGACCACAGATAACACAGTGATATCTCTGAGTACAGGTAATGTAGTAGATGTCACCTGCAGTCCTATGTAACACCACAGATAACACAGTGATATCTCTGAGGACAGATAATGTAGTAGATGTCACCTGCAGTCCTATGTTACACCACAGATAACACAGTGATATCTCTGAGTACAGATAAAGTAGTAAATGTCACCTGCAGTCCTATGTAACACCACAGATAAGACAGTGATGACACTCTGTAACATATTACTACTATATATACTACTGTCGTTAGAATGAACAGTATAACCATGTCCAATATTACCAATAACACCGCCAGATAATAACCTTATAATACCACCATACTGATTATGAAGAACATTGCTGCAGTAAGAATGATATTACCGCCATACAGTGATACATCCCAGATTGCACCATATATATATAATGTACAGATAATTCCAGTGACTCACTGCTGACATTCCCTCGCTTTCTCTTTTCTTCTCCATTCGGCGCGGGCGGACTCTTCTTCTTCTTTTCATGACTCATCTCTGCAGAATATAACGCACGGATCGTTCACATGGTAATAATGCCCTCATTATGTAACAATGTCACTTCTGTGCCGCCACATGGTAATAACGCACACTTTGTGCCGCCACATGGTAATAACACAGATTTTGTGCCGCCAAATGGTAATAACGCACACTTTGTGCCGCCACATGGTAATAACGCAGACTTTGTGCCGCCACATGGTAATAACGCACACTTTGTGCCGCCACATGGTAATAACGCAGACTTTGTGCCGCCACATGGTAATAACGCAGACTTTGTGTCGCCACATGGTAATAACGCAGACTTTGTGTCGCCACATGGTAATAACGCAGACTTTGTGCCGCCACATGGTAATAACGCACACTTTGTGCAGCCACATGGTAATAACGCAGACTTTGTGCCGCCACATGCTAATAACGCACACTTTGTGCCGCCACATGGTAATAACGCACACTTTGTGCCGCCACATGGTAATAACGCACACTTTGTGCCGCCACATGGTAATAACGCAGACTTTGTGCCGCCACATGGTAATAACGCAGACTTTGTGCTGCCACATGGTAATAACGCAGACTTTGTGCCGCCACATGGTAATAACGCAGACTTTGTGCCGCCACATGGTAATAACGCACACTTTGTGCCGCCACATGGTAATAACGCACACTTTGTGCCGCCACATGGTAATAACGCAGACTTTGTGCTGCCACATGGTAATAACGCAGACTTTGTGCTGCCACATGGTAATAACGCAGACTTTGTGCCGCCACATGGTAATAACGCACACTTTGTGCCGCCACATGGTAATAACGCACACTTTATGCCGCCACATGGTAATAATGCACACTTTGTGCCGCCACATGCTAATAACGCACACTTTGTGCCGCCACATGGTAATAACGCACACTTTGTGCCGCCACATGGTAATAACGCACACTTTGTGCCGCCACATGGTAATAACGCAGACTTTGTGCCGCCACATGGTAATAACGCAGACTTTGTGCTGCCACATGGTAATAACGCAGACTTTGTGCCGCCACATGGTAATAACGCAGACTTTGTGCCGCCACACGGTAATAACGCAGACTTTGTGCCGCCACATGGTAATAACGCAGACTTTGTGCCGCTACATGCTAATAACGCACACTTTGTGCCGCCACATGGTAATAACGCACACTTTGTGCCGCCACACGGTAATAACGCAGACTTTGTGCCGCCACATGGTAATAACGCACACTTTGTGCCGCCACATGGTAATAACGCACACTTTGTGCCGCCACATGGTAATAACGCAGACTTTGTGCCGCCACATGGTGAAAATGCCCCTCTGAACCCCTAAACCAAGCACTAACATTTGCCCTCACAAAATATTAATAATACATTAGTTCTCCCAACTACAGATACATCCCTGACCTGGAGGATAGAGGCAACATCAGAGCGCAAGGAGGAGACCGATACATGGGATATTACAGGCTGATAGGAGGATCTGGATCCACAGCAGCACAGAGCATTACAGAAGTGTAAATTGATCTTGCAGGGAGCAGTGACCTATCATGGTGTGGCGCCCCGCGTAGTCAGGTGTCACAGAGGGGTATTGCACCCGTAAAAGAGGTGTAATTTCCCCAGCCGCAAGTGGACCCTAGATTGGTGGGTGGGACCCATTCCCGCACTCCCACATTAGCATAGTGCTGGGAGGTTACTCGGGGGAGGGAGATATATTCACCTCCAGGGGGAATTAAGAGCGGTTAGTGGGAGGAGGAGAGGAGTTAGGACGTTTTGGAAAAGAGTGTGGAACGGGGCGGATGGGTTACCCGGACGCCTTCATGCCGATCTGGAGGAAAGGGGAAAGAGGGTCTTGAGGAGACCTTGAAAGAGGACACCTGACACGAGGAGTCCGGGCCCTAGAGAGAAAGGGGGAACCCCAGCGTGAAGCGCCCATACTCCAGGGGATTCTCCAGTCCACCACGGGAACAGCAGGCCCAAGGATCCCGCCAGAGTTCAACTTTGCAGTCAGCAACCGGCTGCTGTAATCCGTATATCGACACAGCACCCCGCCAGACGGAGCGGTCTGCCTGCTTCCTCACCACGAGGGAGAGGACCCCTGGTACTACCTACGCGGAGCCATTGGGTATAGACTCATCCTAGGTGGGGAAGAAAGGACACGGGTTCGTCAACTAAGGTAAACCACGGGTCCCACCATACCACCTGGGATCCACTTGCAGCCACCCGTAGAGCTACCTGTTATTATAACATCTGATGCTGAACTGTGAACTTTGTATGATGCTGCTAAAGGTTTACAGTAAAGTACCCGAGAGAAAGTGACTTTGCCTGTGCAGGGTATTCTCCATCATCCTGCTTGTTTTTAGGAACGCTGCCCCGGAGGTCTTGCTCTACCTCTAGGGGGCTCTGCCATCTCAGCCGCACTACCATCTACCTCCAGCGGACTGTGGCGGCGCTGGTGACCCATCACGATACTACAGGAGGCGTCACATGACAAACTCTTATCCCCTGTACATAACCCCTTTTTAAAGTGTCACCCAGGCCACGGGCTCAGGCGCTGCCACCCGTGACATCCCCAAAGTAACCACCGAGCCTGATACCTGAGTACCCCAGGGCCTGGGGCTCGAAAATGGCACCGCTGACAGTAGCATACGAGGGGCCACTACCACTAGCGGGTGCCATATTTGTGCACCCATCACTTGTGTGTCCTAATATGGCTGCTGCCGGCACGTTGATTTCTGGGATTTCTGGACATCCTGATGGCGGATGTTGATGATGGACGGCACAACGTAAGTATATAATAGATTACCCAGTGAAAAGTTACATTGTCTTCTGATTTGTAGCAATGTGACATTGTCAAGATCTCGGCTTGATCTCAGGAAACACAAACATTCCTGTTTACACCAAGAAGCTAAAAAACAATAAAACAAAACTATCCAGATCTGACACTTCTCACAATTTAGGATTTGCTAGAAATGAATCCTGTCAATCAGCTCTAGAACGTTCCATTACTGCGGTAACAATTGAGTCAGGACAATAGACAAACCCTGGAACTGTCAGAATGCGACAGGTAATAATGCTACTTTGTATCACTTATTCTGGACCCTCAGGAGCTCCTTGTCCTTCTTGCACGGTTTCATCTGAAGACGTTGTTGCAGTCATTTTGAGCGAAGAAGTGAATCCTGTGATAAAATCTGGCGCACCTGGCTCAACACCCTTCGTTTGCCATCCCAAGTTTTGCTACCCTATACTTCAGTAATGACGGTACCCCTTTATCCCTTCGTGTTCCGTGTTCTCTTGCTTTATGAATAGGTCTCAGGACTATGTCTACAGCCCATACAATGTGCCTGACTCTTCATAGTTCTATGCTGTACAAGGTTTGTTCCTTATTGTCCCCCTAACTTTTATTATTTTGTGTGTGTTTCTCCCTTTTTTCTACTATACATTTATAGGTCGCATTCTAAGGGAACCACGGTTATATAATAATATTATTATTATTATTAATATTTATTCATTAATTCCATAGCACTTTACATACATTTCTTATTATTTATAATGATATATTGGGTGTGTGGGGGGGGTGTCTTGTGTCTCATATGTGCATTTTAAAACTGTTTAATAAAAATAATCTGATTTAAAAAAAAGAAGTCAATCTCCAGATGTCGATGTTTTGCTGCAGATTTCACTAATTATAATAAATAAGAAAAATCTGCACCAGAAACACAAAAAAAACATAAAAGAGGCTGAAAAATCACTTGTTTTTGCTGCCAAGAAATGCAGAATTTCCTGCAAGAAATCATGACATGTTCACAGCCCCTTGGCGGCACTCGGTGGCTTTTCCACCCTGTATTTGGTATATATTGATATTATTTATCACATGTAAGAACCCAAAATCGTGCAGATACATGGTTCTTTTGAACTGGCAGAATCTTCGATCCTTCTATTACTGGCATGCAGGCCCGGACTGGCAGGCGGGAGGACCGGGACTTCTCCCTATGGGCCGGCCGGTAGCGGGGTGCGGGGGCCGCCCGCTCCTCCCGCCGCAGCTGGTCTGCCTATTTATAATTGATTTTGCGGCCGCCGCCGCCCGCCGGTATAGCGGTGTCCGGGGAGCGGGGCCGGCCGCCAAGTTGCCGGCAGTACCGCCGCCCGTGGCCCCGCCGGTATTATGCGACATGCGTCATGAGGAGTCAGGAGAGCGAGTCTCACTCGTCGGCAGCCGCAGTGTCGCACACTGAAGCGCGCTGCGCGCCTGTCACGCTGTGGCACACACGCACAGACACCAATCAGCGGCTAAGGGGCGGACGCAATATACGGCAGTGCTGTGCTGTGTGACGAGTGACGACATCAAGACAGCGACAGCACAGCACGTTCTTTGTGGGTGGTGGTGGATGTGCTGGCCAGGCCATTAGATGCTGGAATCTCTGGAATCTGATCACCGGAACTGACCTGGCTGCACCTGAACATGGCAGTGGTGGCCGGGCCGGCAGCGGACAGGCTCCTCCTAGGCTCCTGTGACCTGTCAGCTGCCTCCTGTGTGGGACAGCAAGCCGAGGGAGGCACAAGGTAAGGCATTTCACTGGCACTTTCACTAATGTCATCTAATCCTAAAATGATAGTGCAAGTGCTTCAGGTGATAGTGAATGTGCCTCAGATTCTAAGGCACTTTCTCTATCATCTGAGGCACTTTCTCTATCATCTCGCCGGCTGCCGGAGGAGGAGGCATCCATCATCACCTCTGACATCAGGTGACAGGAGCTCACCCGGCCCGAGCTCACATTCCTCACATGTTCAGCTCTGCTATGTGGTGTAGTGTAGTGCGATGTTCAGCTCTGCTATGTGGTGTAGTGTAGTGCGATGTTCAGCTCTGCTATGTGGTGTAGTGTAGTGCGATGTTCAGCTCTGCTATGTGGTGTAGTGTAGTGTTCAGCTCTGCTATGTGGTGTAGTGTAGTGCGATGTTCAGCTCTGCTATGTGGTGTAGTGTAGTGTTCAGCTCTGCTATGTGGTGTAGTGTAGTGCGATGTTCAGCTCTGCTATGTGGTGTAGTGTAGTGCGATGTTCAGCTCTGCTATGTGGTGTAGTGTAGTGTTCAGCTCTGCTATGTGGTGTAGTGTAGTGCGATGTTCAGCTCTGCTATGTGGTGTAGTGTAGTGCGATGTTCAGCTCTTCTATGTGGTGTAGTGTTCAGCTCTGCTATGTGGTGTAGTGTGATGTTCAGCTCTGCTATGTGGTGTAGTGCGATGTTCAGCTCTGCTATGTGGTGTAGTGCGATGTTCAGCTCTGCTATGTGGTGTAGTGCGATGTTCAGCTCTGCTATGTGGTGTAATATAGTGTTCAGCTCTGCTATGTGGTGTAGTGCGATGTTCAGCTCTGCTATGTGGTGTAGTGTAGTGTAGTGTAGTGTTCAGCTCTGCTATGTGGTGTAGTGCGATGTTCAGCTCTGCTATGTGGTGTAGTGTAGTGTTCAGCTCTGCTATGTGGTGTAGTGTAGTGTAGTGTTCAGCTCTGCTATGTGGTGTAGTGTAGTGTAGTGTAGTGTTCAGCCTGCTATGTGGTGTAGTGCGATGTTCAGCTCTGCTATGTGGTGTAGTGTAGTGTTCAGCTCTGCTATGTGGTGTAGTGTAGTGTAGTGTTCAGCTCTGCTATGTGGTGTAGTGTAGTGTGAAGTTCAGCTCTGCTATGTGGTGTAGTGTGATGTTCAGCTCTGCTATGTGGTGTAATGTAGTGTTCAGCTCTGCTATGTAGTGTAGTATAGTGTTCAGCTCTGCTATGTGGTGTAGTGTAGTGCTCTGCTATGTGGTGTAGTGTAGTGTTCAGCTCTGCTATGTGGTGTAGTGCGATGTTCAGCTCTGCTATGTGCTGTAGTGCGATGTTCAGCTCTGCTATGTGCTGTAGTGCGATGTTCAGCTCTGCTATGTGCTGTAGTGCGATGTTCAGCTCTGCTATGTGCTGTAGTGCGATGTTCAGCTCTGCTATGTGGTATAGTGCGATGTTCAGCTCTGCTATCTGGTGTAGTGTAGTGTTCAGCTCTGCTATGTGGTGTAGTGTAGTATTCAGCTCTGCTATGTGGTGTAGTGTAGTGTAGTGTTCAGCTCTGCTATCTGGTGTAGTGTAGTGTTCAGCTCTGCTATCTGGTGTAGTGACTGTGTGTCTGTGTGTGGCTGGGGCTGTGGCTGGGGCTGCGTGGCTGTGTGTTGCTGACTATATGTCTGTGTGTGGCTGAGGCTGTGTGGCTGGGGCTTGGTGGCTGTTTATGTGGCTGGTTGTTGCTGTTTATGTATCTGGCTGTGGCTCTGTGTGTGTGGCTGGTTGGCTGTGTCTGTGTGGCTGGCTGGCTGTGGCTGGCTGGCTGTGGCTGTATGTGTGTGGCTGGCTGTGTGGTTTGCAGTGTGTTTGTGTGTGGCTGGCTATGGCTGTCTATGTTGCTTTCTCTGTGGTTGTGTGTGGCTGTCTATGTGGATGGCTATTTGTGTGTGGCTGTCTGTGTCTGTGGCTGGTATTTGCTGTGTGTGTGGCTGTTTATGGCTGTGGCTGTATGTGTGTGGCTGACTGTGTGTTTGTGTCTGTGTGGCTGGCTGTGGCTATGTGTGGCTGGCTGGATGTATGGTTGGCTGTGTGTCTGTGTGTGGCTGGCTATGGCTGTCTATGTTGCTAGCTCTGTGGCTGTGTGTGTGGCTGTCTTTGGCTGTGTGTGTGGCTGGCTGTGGCTGTATGTGTGTGGCAGGCTGCGTGTGTGTGGCTGTGTGTCTGTGTAGCTGTTTGTGTGTGGCTGGCTGTTGTTCTGTGTGTGGCTTGCGGTGGCTGTCTATGTGGCTAGCTGTTTGTGGCTGGCTGTGTGCGTCTGACTGGCTGTGTGTGTGTGTGCCTGGCAGTGGCTGTGTGGCTATGTGGCTGGCTGTTTGTGTGTGGCTGGCTGTGGCTGTCTATGTGGCTGGCTGTTTGTGCAGCTGTCTGTGGCTGTGTGGCTGTCTGTGGCTAGCTGTTTGTGGCTGGCTGTATCAGTGTGTGGCTGCATGTGGCTGGCTGTATGTGTGTGGCTGTCTATGTGGCTGGCTGGGTGTGGCTGTATGTGTGACTGACTGTGTGTGTGGATGGCTGTGGCTATGTGGCTGGTGGCTGTCTATATGGCTAGCTGTTTGTGGCTGGCTGTGTGTGGCTGTCTATGTGGCTGGCTGTGTGTGGCTGTCTATGTGGTTGGCTGTGTGTCTGTGTGTGGCTGGCTGTAGCTGTGTGTGGCTGTCTATGTGGCTGGCTGTGATTGTGTATGGCTGGCTGTGTGGCTAGTGGCTGTTTGTGTGACTGGCTTTGACTGTGTGTGGATGGCTGGCTGTGTGTGTGTGTGTGGCTGGCTTTGTGTGTGTGGCTGGCTGTGTGGTTGGCTGTGTGTGGCTGGCTATGTTGCTGGCTGTGTGTCTGTGTATGGCAGGCTTTGGCTGTCTGTATGTGGCTGGCTGTGGCTGGCTGCGTCTGTGGCTGGTTGTGTGGCTGACTTTGGCTGTGTGTGGCTGTCTATGTGGCTGGCTGCGTCTGTGTGTGGCTGGCTGTGGCTGTGTGGCTGGCTGTGTCTGTGGCTGGTTGTGTGGCTGGCTTTGGCTGTGTGTGGCTGTCTATGTGGCTGGCTGCGTCTGTGTGTGGCTGGCTGTGGCTGTCTATTTGGTTGGCTGTATGTGGTTGGCTGTATGTGGTTGGCTGTATGTGGTTGGCTGTATGTGGTTGGCTGTATGTGGTTGGCTGTATGTGTGTGGGTGGCTGGCTGTGTGTATGTGGCTGTGTGTGTGTGGCTGTCCATGTGACTGGCTGTGTGTGGCTGGCTGTATGTCTTTGTGTGGTTGGCTGAGGCTGTGTGTGGCTGACCACTGCATCCCCACAATCCCGAGAAATAGAGCTTTGAAGAACACCATGTAAATGGAGCTGTGGTTGATTATTCCTTTTGCTGCACCATTCACATGTGGCTCTTCACATAACTCTTTTAAGAAAGTGGTGAGGTCCATGACAACGTAAAAGCAACATTTACGGATCGGGGCTGATGGGTTATATAGTGTGTGGGCTGGTGTGGCTTGTTTTCCAGCGCTGCTTTTTGGTCCCAGTCCGGCCCTGCTGGCATGTAACGTTGGCACAAAATGTCCTGGTATATTTCTGCAGTGATCTTGGTCTATGGATGATTGGTTATTTGCCATTAGCTTGTGCAAATTTGCCCTAATTGTCACCTTTTTTGCAATCATTCACATAAGTTGTTTGATCTTGATTCATCAGACTGATGCAATAAACCCGTCTCCATCTGTGCACACTAGTAACCGACCCATTATAGCCTGACAACAGCCTCGCTACGTCACAGATTCTTCATTCATTCCCTGCAGGAGCGGCCATAGATCGGCTTCCGCCTCCCCCCATCCTCCCACTATTAATTCACAAGAATGGGAAACCAAACGGATCAGTGACTGGATCTGTGCTGTGCGGCGAGGAGGAGACATGAAATGTATCCTGTGACATCACAACCCGCCGTGGAGGGGTTAAAATAAGAAAATCCAAACTACACTATCACCGCCATATGTATAAGGCTTTATTCACACATCAGTATACTGTATATGAGCAGTATTTCATCAGTAAATGTCATTAAGTATATTATATGATCAGCATTTAATAATAATGTTTATTCATTTATATAGCACTATTAATTCCACAGCACTTTACATACATTATCTCTGTCCCCATCAGGGCTCACAATCTGAACATCCTGTCAGTCTTTGGAGTGTGGGAGGAAACCGGAGAACCTGAAGGAAACCCACAAGAACACAAGGAGAACATAGAAACTGCTTGAAGATGTCATCTTTAGTGGGATTTGATCCCAGAGCTGCAGGACTGCAGTGTTAACCACTGAGCCACCATACAGTGCTAACTACTGAGCCTCCATACAGTGCTAACCACTGAGCCACCCCACAGTGCTAACCACTGAGCCACCATACAGCGCTAACCACTGAGCTACCATACAGTGCTAACCACTGAGCCACCATACAGTGCTAACCACTGAGCCACCATACAGCGCTAACCACTGAGCCACCATACAGTGCTAACCACTGAGCCACCGTATACAGTGCTAACCACTGAGCCACCTATACAGTGCTAATCACTGAGCCACCATATACAGTGCTAACCACTGAGCCACCATACACAGTGCTAACCACTGAGCCACCATACAGTGCTAACCACTGAGCCACCATACAGTGCTAACCACTGAGCCACCATACAGTGCTAACCACTGAGCCACCATAACAGTGCTAACCACTGAGCCACCATACAGTGCTAACCACTGAGCCACCATATACAGTGCTAACCACTGAGCCACCATACAGCGCTAACCACTGAGCCACCATACAGTGCTAACCACTGAGCCACCATATACAGTACTAACCACTGAGCCACCATACAGTGCTAACCACTGAGCCTCCATATACAGTGCTAACCACTGAGCCACCATACAGTGCCAACCACTGAGCCCCCTATCAGTGCAACCACTGAGCCACCATACAGTGCTATCCACTGAGCCACCATACAGTGCTAACCACTGAGCCTCCATATACAGTGCTAACCACTGAGCCACCATACAGTGCTAACCACTGAGCCACCTATACAGTGCTAACCACTGAGCCCCATATACAGTGCTACCACTGAGCCACCATATACAGTGCTAACCACTGAGCCACCATACAGTGCTAACCACTGAGCCACCATACAGTGCTAACCGCTGAGCCACCATATATAGTGCTAACCACTGAGCCACCATACAGTGCTAACCACTGAGCCACCATATACAGTGCTAACCACTGAGCCACCATACAGTGCTAACCACTGAGCCACCATATACAGTGCTAACCACTGAGCCACCATACAGTGCTAACCACTGAGCCACCATACAGTGCTAACCACTGAGCCACCATACAGTGCTAACCACTGAGTCACCATACAGTGCTAACCACTGAGCCACCATATATAGTGCTAACCACTGAGCCACCATACAGTGCTAACCACTGAGCCACCATACAGTGCTAACCACTGAGCCACCATATACAGTGCTAACCACTGAGCCACCATACAGTGCTAACCACTGAGCCACCATATACCAGTGGCTAACCACTGAGCCACCATACAGTGCTAACCACTGAGCCACCATACAGTGCTAACCACTGAGCCACCATACAGTGCTAACCACTGAGCCACCATATACAGTGCTAACCACTGAGCCACCATATACAGTGCTAACCACTGAGCCACCATACAGTGCTAACCACTGAGCCACCATGCAGTGCTAACCACTGAGTCACCATACAGTGCTAACCACTGAGCCACCATATACAGTGCTAACCACTGAGTCACCATACAGTGCTAACCACTGAGCCACCCAGTATTTCATTAGTCAGTACGTTCTCATGTGTATATACTTCCAGGGCAGAAATGTATGGATTTCTTGTAAGATATTAAGCGGACATGTAATATACAGAGCGCTGGATATAGCGTCATTCATATACGCTGGTGCCAAAAATCTATCTGAAAATACGGGATGTAAATTGCCATTTGCTCGAGTTTTGGCGATGAGTCGGGTCTAAAATCAGTCAAATATGAGACTTTCCAATAAGTGATTCCATAGTTACACAGGTTGAAGGAAGACCACGTTTAACCCTTCAATATGTCCTTGAAATTGAGAATTTGTTACAATTGTATTTAGTCCAAACAATCCTCTGTTTACATCAATAGTCTGATATATTTTAGCTGTTCTGATACATTGTAACAAACGTCCGAAACAAGAGTGAGATCTGTGCTCCAGAACTATTCGGCATGGATAGGATTTCAGAGCCTGGATACTATTGTAGGAGTTCCTCATCTGTTAGTGGCTCCATATGGGCCTATAGCGGTAGAGTATTCATTGACAGCAAGCAGAGATTTTAAAGGGAACAAACGACCATGATTTAACCCCCTGTAAATCAGTGCCGTGGGTGAATGAGCCGAGGTGTGCATTATGACATCACCATTGGAGGGTTTTTTTTGTTCCTCCCCTGTGGGCATGGCAGTCTGCTGTAAGCTGAACATAACCACCCCCCCCCCCTTCCCTTGATGAGTCTGGATGAGGGGGTTCGGCTTATAGCAGTAAGACAAGTCCACAGGGGAGAAGTTAAAAAAAACCCTGCTGCACTCATTTACAGATGGGTGAATCCTGGTGGTTTGTTCCTTTTAAGATTTAGAGAAATGATAACACAAAGTTGCAGAAATTTTAATTCTACACTGAACCCTCTCACAGAGGTTCGCTTCTCTTCTACGGTTTGTCCAAATGCTGAATCTCACTGGTTTGGCAGTGGTTTTCCAAAATAAAGGCAGAATTGGTGAAATTTGGGAAAATCACAGCAAAAATTGCAAAAAGCTTGAGTTATGTGGATATGGTAGATCCTTAGCCGGAGGGCAGAAGAGCGAAACCCACAATGCCTGCACAGCCCACTGATTGCAATGACATTCTGCATAGGGCCACATTCACACATCACTATTTGGTGAGTTTGTTACAGTGGGTGATAAATACAGAAGTGGTGACGGGTTTCTATTAGTCTTTTCCTATGATTGTTTCCCTCCTGGGTTTTGCTTACAAATACTGAAGTAAAACACTGAGTGTGAACTTGGCGTAATGCATTCAGTGCTACCATCCCCTGCTGGGCGCAGTCACAACCCGGGGCTAGAGGGGCTAGAGGGGCTAGAGGGGCCCGCTGCTCCAGCCGGATGTGACCCCGCTGATGATGCAGACCCAGCTGAAATGCATCGCGGTGCAGACACCCACCGGGCCCTGTACTGTGATACCCGCTGCCGGCACACGCACAGCGACTGGGAGCTGTCAGAGGTGCAGCGACAGGGGCCCGCGCATGAGAGTGACGTCACTGTTATACGAGGGCCCCCGGTCCCTGCACTCTGATGTCAGCTGCCGCCACTGTGCGCTGGATACAGAGGACACCGGGCCACGTGGGAGCGGAGGAAAGGGGAGAGCAATGTTGTTGTTTTCACTTATGTGTTAGGGGCAGAAAAAAGAGAGATACAAGGATGGGTACATATATACCAGGAAGGGGACACAAGGAGGACCATATATACCAAGAAGGGGACACAAGGAGGACCATATATACCAAGAAGGGGACACAAGGAGGACCATATATACCAGGAAGGGGACACAAGGAGGACCATATATACCAAGAAGGGGACACAAGGAGGACCATATATACCAAGAAGGGGAACAAGGAGGACCATATATACCAAGAAGGGACACAAGGAGGACCATATATACCAGGAAGGGGACACAAGGAGGACCATATATACAAGGAAGGGGACACAAGGAGGAACTATATACAGGAAGGGGACACAAGGAGGACATATATACCAGGAAGGGACACAGGAGGACCATATATACCAGGAAGGGGACACAAGGAGGACATATATACCAGAAGGACACAAGGAGGACATATATACCAGGAAGGGACCAGAGACATATATACCACAAGGGGGAACAAGAGGACCGTAATATCAAGGGGGACAAAGGGACCATATATATCAGGAAGGGGACACAAGGAGGAACATATATACCAGGAAGGAGACACAAGGAGGACCCTATATACCAGGAAGGGGACACAAGGAGGACCCTATATACCAGGAAGGGGACACAAGGAGGACCATATATACCAGGAAGGGGACACAAGGAGGAACATATATACCAGGAAGGGGACACAAGGAGGACCCTATATACCAGGAAGGGGACACAAGGAGGACCCTATATACCAGGAAGGGGTCACAAGGAGGACCATATATACCAGGAAGGAGACACAAGGAGGACCATATATACCAGGAAGGAGACACAAGGAGGACCATATATACCAGGAAGGGGACACAAGGAGGACCATATATACCAGGAAGGGGACACAAGGAGGACCATATATACCAGGAAGGGGACACAAGGAGGAACATATATACCAGGAAGGGGACACAAGGAGGAACATATATACCAGGAAGGAGACACAAGGAGGACCATATATACCAGGAAGGGGACACAAGGAGGACCATATATACCAGGAAGGGGACACAAGGAGGAACATATATACCAGGAAGGGGACACAAGGAGGACCATATATACCAGGAAGGGGACACAAGGAGGACCATACATACCGGAAGGGGGACACAAGGAGGGCCATATATACCGGAAGGGGACACAAGGAGGGCCATATATACCGGAAGGGGACACAAGGAGGACCATACATACCGGAAGGGGGACACAAGGAGGAGGAACATATATACCAAGAAGGGGACACAAGGAGGACCATATATACCGGAAGGGGACACAAGGAGGACTATATATACCAGGAAGGGGAAACAAGGAGGACCGTACATATCAGGATGGGGACGCAAGGAGGGCCATATATACCAGGAAGATGACAGAAGGAGAACCATATATACCAGGAAAGGGACATATATACACAAGAAGGACATATATAAAAGAATGGGGACATATATACAAGGAGAAGGACCATATATACCAGGAATAAGGAGAACCATATATACCAGGAAGGGGATATACATACACAAGGTGGACTATATATACCAGGAAGCAGACATATATACACAAGAAGGACCATAAATACCAGGAAGGGGACATATAAACAAGGAGGAAGATCATATATACCAGGAAGGGGACATATATATAGTCTAGGAGGACCATATATACAAGGAGGAGGACCATATGTACCCGGGAGGGGAGATATATACCAGGAGGAGGATCATTTATATCAGTAGGAGGACCATATACACCAGGAAATACTCAAGGACCCGCACATCTGACCGTGTGTGGGAGGGGGGGCCAGATCCAAATTTGCAGCAGGGCCCATCAGACTCTAGTTACGCCACTATTTGTGATGCACAATGCAGCACTTTATTATCACTGCGGTCAATGTTCTTTACTTCACTGCTGATTTATGTCATTGACGTTCTGTCCGCACTCGGTGCTACGTTCCCTATTTTCCTTCCAGACCATAAATAGTTAAAGATAACAATAAGCCGCCAGAAAAGCTTTTAGCCGTCATCAATATTCAGAGCGCCGGGTATAAAGGAAATTCTGTAAGAAATTATGAATCGTCGGCGCTCGGCTGCGGGAGCTGATTGGCTGCAGTTTGCTGCAGTCGCTCTGAACAAGCAGCGCGGCCCTGAGTGAAAGGTGCAGAGCGAAGCTCGTCCTCCGCCTGCTGCAGAACACAGGACTGCGGAAGCTTCCGCGTCTCCATGGCGATGCTATTCCAGGAGGTGCATAGGTGTGTAGGTGGAATCCACAGGGAATAACACGTGTGTCACAGGGAGAAAGGCGTCTGTTAACCAAGGAACTAAAAGGTTATTCTGCCTGTGGAGAAAAGGAGTGGCTGAACCAGAAAGAGAGGAAACAGAACACATCGGATCATTATAGGATTTATTTCCTGCAGCTTTCTGATATCATCGAATATAGAAAGAAAACGTAAAGTGCAAATCCAAACCAAAAGCATTAATGTATCACAGGGATATTTACTATAATACTGCCCCTATGTACAAGAATATAACTACTATAATACTGCTCCTATGTACAAGAATATAACTACTATAATACTGCTCCTATATACAAGAATATAACTACTATAATACTGCTCCTATGTACAATAAAAATATAGCTATACAAGATATAATACTATAATATGCCCTATATACAAGAATATAACTACTATAATACTGCCCCTATGTACAAGAATATAACTACTATAATACTGCCCTATATACAAGAATATAACTACTATAATACTGCCCTATGTACAAGAATATAACTACTATAATACTGCTCCTATATACAAGAATATAACTACTATAATACTGCTCCTATTACAAGAATATAACTACTATAATACTGCCCTATATACAGAGAATATAACTACTATAATACTGCCCTATATACAAGAATATAACTACTATAATACTGCCCTATATACAAGAATATAACTACTATAATACTGCCCCTATTACAAGAATATAACTACTATAATACTGCCCTATATACAAGAATATAACTACTATAATACTGCCCTATATACAAGAATATAACTACTATAATACTGCTCCTATATACAAGAATATAACTACTATAATACTGCCCCTATATACAAGAATATAACTACTATAATACTGCCCTATATACAAGAATATAACTACTATAATACTGCCCCTATATACAAGAATATAACTACTATAAATACTGCTCCTATATACAAGAATATAACTACTATAATACTGCCCTATATACAAGAATATAACTACTATATACTGCCCTATTACAGAATATAACTACTATAATACTGCCCTATGTACAAGAATATAACTACTATAATACTGCCCCTATATACAAGAATATAACTACTATAATACTGCCCTATATACAAGAATATAACTACTATAATACTGCCCTATATACAAGAATATAACTACTATAATACTGCTCCTATGTACAAGAATATAACTACTATAATACTGCTCCTATTACAAGAATATAATACTACCCTATACGTATACATAATCTGCCCTATATACAAGAATATAACTACTATAATACTGCCCTATATACAAGAATATAACTACTATAATACTGCCCTTAGATATAACTACAAAGAATATAACTACTATAATACTGCCCTATATACAAGAATATAACTAACTATAATACTGCCCTATATACAAGAATATAACTACTATAATACTGCCCTATTACAAGAATATAACTACTATAATACTGCCCCTATATACAAGAATATAACTACTAAATACTGCTCTATATACAAGAATATAACTACTATATACTGCCCTATTACAAGAATATAACTACTATAATACTGCTCCTATTACAAGAATATAACTACTATATTACTGCCCTATATACAAGAATATAACTACTATAATACTGCCCTATTACAAGAATATAACTACTATATACTGCCCCTATTACAAGAATATAACTACTATAATACTGCCCCTATTACAAGAATATAACTACTATAATACTGCCCCTATATACAAGAATATAACTACTATAATACTGCCCTATATACAAGAATATAACTACTATAATACTGCCCTATTACAAGAATATAACTACTATAATACTGCCCTATTACAAGAATATAACTACTATAATACTGCCCTATATACAAGAATATAACTACTATAATACTGCCCCTATATACAAGAATATAACTACTATAATACTGCCCTATATACAAGAATATAACTACTATAATACTGCCCTATATACAAGAATATAACTACTATAATACTGCCCTAATACAAGAATATAACTACTATAATACTGCCCTATTACAAGAATATAACTACTATAATACTGCCCTATATACAAGAATATAACTACTATAATACTGCTCCTATATACAAGAATATAACTACTATAATACTGCTCCTATATACAAGAATATAACTACTATAATACTGCCCCTATGTACAGGAATATAACTACTATAATACTGCCCCTATATATACAAGAATATAACTACTATAATACTGCCCCTATATACAAGAATATAACTACTATAATACTGCCCCTATGTACAATAATATAACTACTATAATACTGCCCCTATATACAAGAATATAACTACTATAATGCTGCTCCTATGTACAAGAATATAACTACTATAATACTGCTCCTATATACAAGAATATAACTACTACTATAATACTGCCCCTATATACAAGAATATAACTACTATATTACTGCCCCTATGTACAAGAATATAACTACTATAATACTGCCCCTATATACAAGAATATAACTACTATAATACTGCCCCTATATACAAGAATATAACTACTATAATACTGCCCCTATATACAAGAATATAACTACTATAATACTGCTCCTATATACAAGAATATAACTACTATAATACTGCTCCTATGTACAAGAATATAACTACTATAATACTGCCCCTATGTACAAGAATATAACTACTATAATACTGCTCCTATGTACAAGAATATAACTACTATAATACTGCTCCTATATACAAGAATATAACTACTATAATACTGCCCCTATATACAAGAATATAACTACTATAATACTGCCCCTATATACAAGAATATAACTACTATAATACTGCCCCTATATACAAGAATATAACTACTATAATACTGCCCTGTATACAAGAATATAACTACTATAATACTGCCCCCTATATACAAGAATATAACTACTATAATACTGCCCCTATGTACAAGAATATAACTACAATAATACTGCCCCTATATACAGGAATATAACTACTATAATACTGCTCCTATGTACAAGAATATAACTACTATAATACTGCCCCTATATACAGGAATATAACTACTATAATACTGCTCCTATATACAAGAATATAACTACTATAATACTGCCCCTATATACAAGAATATAACTACTATAATACTGCTCCTATGTACAAGAATATAACTACTATAATACTGCTCCTATATACAAGAATATAACTACTATAATACTGCCCCTATATACAAGACTATAACTACTATAATACTGCTCCTATATACAAGAATATAACTACTATAATACTGCCCCTATATACAAGAATATAACTACTATAATACTGCCCCCTATATACAAGAATATAACTACTATAATACTGCTCCTATATACAAGAATATAACTACTATAATACTGCTCCTATATACAAGAATATAACTACTATAATACTGCCCCTATGTACAGGAATATAACTACTATAATACTGCCCCTATATATACAAGAATATAACTACTATAATACTGCCCCTATATACAAGAATATAACTACTATAATACTGCCCCTATGTACAATAATATAACTACTATAATACTGCCCCTATATACAAGAATATAACTACTATAATGCTGCTCCTATGTACAAGAATATAACTACTATAATACTGCTCCTATATACAAGAATATAACTACTATAATACTGCCCCTATATACAAGAATATAACTACTATATTACTGCCCTATATACAAGAATATAACTACTATAATGCTGCTCCTATATACAAGAATATAACTACTATAATACTGCCCCTATATACAAGAATATAACTACTATAATACTGTCCCTATGTACAGGAATATAACTACTATAATACTGCCCCTATATACAAGAATATAACTACTATAATACTGCCCCTATATACAAGAATATAACTACTATAATACTGCCCCTATATACAAGAATATAACTACTATAATACTGCCCCTATGTACAATAATATAACTACTATAATACTGCCCCTATATACAAGAATATAACTACTATAATGCTGCTCCTATGTACAAGAATATAACTACTATAATACTGCTCCTATATACAAGAATATAACTACTATAATACTGCCCCTATATACAAGAATATAACTACTATATTACTGCCCCTATATACAAGAATATAACTACTATAATGCTGCTCCTATATACAAGAATATAACTACTATAATACTGCCCCTATATACAAGAATATAACTACTATAATACTGTCCCTATGTACAGGAATATAACTACTATAATACTGCCCCTATATACAAGAATATAACTACTATAATACTGCCCCTATATACAAGAATATAACTACTATAATACTGCCCCTATATACAAGAATATAACTACTATAATACTGCTCCTATATACAAGAATATAACTACTATAATACTGCTCCTATATACAAGAATATAACTACTATAATACTGCTCCTATGTACAAGAATATAACTACTATAATACTGCTCCTATATACAAGAATATAACTACTATAATACTGCCTCTATACACAAGAATATAACTACTATAATACTGACTCTATATACAAGAATATAACTACTATAATACTGCCCCTATATACAAGAATATAACTACTATAATACTGCCCCTATATACAAGAATATAACTACTATAATACTGCCCCTATGTACAAGAATATAACTCCTATAATACTGCCCCTATATACAAGAATATAACTACTATAATACTGCCCCTATGTACCAGAATATAACTACTATAATACTGCTCCTATATACAAGAATATAACTACTATAATACTGCTCCTATGTACAAGAATATAACTACTATAATACTGCTCCTATGTACAAGAATATAACTACTATAATACTGCTCCTATGTACAAGAATATAACTACTATAATACTGCCCCTATGTACAAGAATATAACTACTATAATACTGCTCCTATATACAAGAATATAACTACTATAATACTGCCCCTATGTACAAGAATATAACTACTATAATACTGCTCCTATGTACAAGAATATAACTACTATAATACTGCCCCTATGTACAAGAATATAACTACTATAATACTGCTTCTATATACAAGAATATAACTACTATAATACTGCTCCTATGTACAAGAATATAACTACTATAATACTGCCCCTATGTACAAGAATATAACTACTATAATACTGCTCCTATATACAAGAATATAACTACTATAATACTGCTCCTATGTACAAGAATATAACTACTATAATACTGCCCTATGTACCAGAATATAACTACTATAATACTGCTCCTATATACAAGAATATAACTACTATAATACTGCTCCTATGTACAAGAATATAACTACTATAATACTGCCCCTATGTACCAGAATATAACTACTATAATACTTCCTATATACTGTATTACTTTATATGGTTGCCCACTGTTTCCTTTTCTGTGACTTATCTGGTAACATAAGCATTTGGATATAAATGTGGACAAGTTCTGAATAGAGGAAAGTTCTATAAGAACCTGATTGGGTTCATGACTGGAGTCTTTGCAGGATGACCTGTTACATCCGGATCATGTGTCCATATTACACAGCGCGGCCTTGTCTCACCAGGGGAGATCCCAGCACTTGACCTGAGAGATGCACACAGATCTTATGTAACTCGACCCTGTGAGGGGCCACAATGTTCCTCTCTCAGGATTTGGAGGCTTTTTCTGGCCTCTACTTACAGGACAATGAGTGACTTTTTTAGGTCCCTTATAATCCATTGACATTAAAGTGGAAAGCTACGGATGGATAGATAGATAGATAGAGAGATAGATAGATAGATACAGTAGATAGATAGATAGATAGATAGATAGATAGATAGATAGATAGATAGATAGATAATGCTGTATATAAGCGCAGTCTATACGGCAGTAATGAGGTTTTTATTCCATACATTCAGTGTCATATTATAGTTAGTGTAGGGACTGTCCCGATATGGGTTACCTTGACATGGTGGGGTGGCTTAAATACATTTTTTGCAAAAAAAGGCCCATACCAAGTACTCTGTGTTTTTATCAGCACTAGTTTTGAATTATTTATTAGTCATAATCTGTACATACTTTTCTTGTTCCAGTCTTGTTATGAAGTTAGTTTAGGGGGAGGCAGGATCCTTGTGTTTTCTATTAACCCTTCGCTTTCTATTAGCCAGTGGCCCTAATTGGCTTAATGATTTAGTGACCACGTGTTCCTCGATCTGGTTTGCTTCTGCTAAGGAGACGAGAAGAATTAAGCAGCTTTGATTTCCAGGCAGCAGTTCACAATAAACAGATTTCGGGGTAATCCTCTCCTCCTCTCATACACAAACAGTCCAGAAATAGGACAGCGCAGCCTGTGACATAACGGCGGGGGACATTGTGGGGCAACTCCACAGACAGCGCCCCTTTGCTTCCACAGCGCTCCTCTACTACCGCAGTGCACCTCTACTACTACAGCACCCATTTACTACCGCAGCGCCCCTTTGCTTCCACAGCGCTCCTCTACTACCGCAGCGCACCTCTACTACCACAGCGCCCCTTTACTACTACAGCATCCCTCTACTACCACAGCACCCCTCAACTACCGCAGCGCACCTCTACTACCACAGCACCCCTCTACTACCGCAGCACTCCTCTGCTACTGCAGCACCCCTCTACTACTACAGCACCCCTCTACTACTACAGCACCCCTCTACTACCACAGCACCCCTCTACTACTGCAGCATGCCTCTACTACTACAGCACGCCTCTACTACCACAGCACCCCTCTACTACTGCAGCTCCCCTCTACTACCACAGCACCCCTCTACTACCACAGCACCCCTCTACTACCACAGCGCCCCTCTACTACCGCAGCACCCCTCTACTACCACAGCACCCCTCTACTACTGCAGCATGCCTCTACTACTACAGCACCCCTCTACTACCACAGCATCCCTCTACTACTGCAGAGCTCCTCTACTACCGCAGCACCCCTCTACTACCACAGCACCCCTATACTACTGCAGCATGCCTCTACTACTACAGCACCCCTCTACTACCACAGCATGCCTCTACTACCACAGCACCCCTCTACTACTATAGCGCCCTTCTACTACTGCAGCACCCCTCTACTTCCGCAGAGCTCCTCTACTACCGCAGCTCCCCTCTACTACCACAGCGCCCCTCTACTACCGCAGCACCCCTCTACTACCACAGCGCCCCTCTACTACCACAGTGCTCCTCTACTACTGCAGCGCCCCTCTACTACCACAGCACCCCTCTACTACCACAGCACCCCTCTACTACCGCAGCACCCCTCTACTACCACAGCACCCCTCTACTACTGCAGCGCCCCTCTACTACCACAGCACCCCTCTACTACTACAGCACCCCTCTACTACTACAGCACCCCTCTACTACCACAGCACCCTCTACTACTACAGCACCCCTCTACTACTACAGCACCCCTCTACTACCACAGCACCCCTCTACTACTGCAGCACCCCTCTACTACCACAGCACCCCTCTACTACTGCAGCATGCCTCTACTACTACAGCACCCCTCTACTAACACAGCACCCCTCTACTACCACAGCATGCCTCTACTACCACAGCACCCCTCTACTACTGCAGCTCCCGTCTACTTCCGCAGCACCCTTCTACTACTACAGTGCCCCTTTTCTGCTACAACAGGACCTCTCTACTACCGCAGCACCCTTCTACTACCGCAGCGCCCCACTACTTCTGCAGCGCTCCTCTACTACCGCAGCGCCCCTCTACTACCACAGCGCCCCTCTACTACCACAGCACCCTTCTATAACTACAGCGCCCCTCTGCGATTGCAGCTCTCCTCTACTACTACACTGCCCCTCTACTACCACAGCGCCCCTCTACAACCACAGCACCCCTCTACTACACCAGTGCCCCTCCACTACAGCAGCATTCTCTACTTCCACAGCACCCCCATACAACCGCAGTGCCCCTCTACTACAGCGATGCCCCTCTACAACCGCAGCGCT
The DNA here is from genome assembly GCA_033576535.1 of Allobates femoralis. Taxonomy (NCBI): domain Eukaryota; kingdom Metazoa; phylum Chordata; class Amphibia; order Anura; family Aromobatidae; genus Allobates; species Allobates femoralis. The sequence goes on from JARQOC010000011.1 coordinate 10,231,082, forward strand.
ACTCTACTATCACAGCGCCCCTCTACAACCGCAGCGCCCCTCTATTATCACAGCGCCCCTCTATTACCTCAGCGCCCCTCTATTACCACAGCGCCCCTCTATTACCACAGCGCCCCTCTATTACCTCAGCGCCCTCTATTACCTCAGCGCCCCTCTACTACAGCAGTGCTCTCTATATTTCCCATTATTAACCCACTCCGTCCCAGACATCAACACTTCTATAGAAACATGAATTCGCTGATCGCTGGGAATCGGTTATTACAGTCTGTGGCTTTAAAAAACACTACAAGTCCCAGAACACATCTGTTAAGATTGTCAGCTTTTAAGTCTCAGGCCTTAAGACATCGGTGTGCAGCTTGCATCATTCTAGCAAAACTGCAACTCTCCGCAATGTCAGCATGCAGAACTATATTATCCAATATCTAACCCTAAACCCTGCTGCAGCTGCATATATCCTGGTTATTATCCAATAAGCCGGTCCTGTCCTCAGCACAGAGAGAGTTAAACAGGTTGTGCCATGAGAAGATGCGGTGTAAGGCCGACCCTATGTACCAAGCATCCTGCCAGCACCGCGCATTGCTATAGCAACAGGAGGATGTGATCCAGGACCACGGAGAGCAAGAAGCCTTCATCTGATGGAAGGATGCAAAATATACATGAATAACAACAATGCAGAATAGTGAGTGCAGCTCTGGAGTATAATACAGGAGGTAACTCAGGATCAGTAATGTAATGTATGTACACAGTGACTGCACCAGCAGAATAGTGAGTGCAGCTCTGGAGTATAATACAGGAGGTAAATCAGAATCAGTAATGTAATGTATGTACACAGTGACTGCACCAGCAGAATAGTGAGTGCAGCTCTGGAGTATAATACAGGAGGTAAATCAGAATCAGTAATGTAATGTATGTACACAGTGACTGCACCAGCAGAATAGTGAGTGCAGCTCTGGAGTATAATACAGGAGGTAACTCAGGATCAGTAATGTAATGTATGTACACAGTGACTGCACCAGCAGAATAGTGAGTGCAGCTCTGGAGTATAATACAGGAGGTAACTCAGGATCAGTAATGTAATGTATGTACACAGTGACTGCACCAGCAGAATAGTGAGTGCAGCTCTGGAGTATAATACAGGAGGTAACTCAGGATCAGTAATGTAATGAATGTACACAGAGACTGCACCAGCAGAATAGTGAGTGCAGCTCTGGAGTATAATACAGGAGGTAACTCAGGATCAGTAATGTAATGTATGTACACAGTGACTGCACCAGCAGAATAGTGAGTGCAGCTCTGGAGTATAATACAGGAGGTAACTCAGGATCAGTAATGTATGTACACAGTGACTGCACCAGCAGAATAGTGAGTGCAGCTCTGGGGTATAATACAGGAGGTAACTCAGGATCAGTAATGTAATGTATGTACACAGTGACTGCACCAGCAGAATAGTGAGTGCAGCTCTGGAGTATAATACAGGAGGTAACTCAGGATCAGTAATGTAATGTATGTACACAGTGACTGCACCAGCAGAATAGTGAGTGCAGCTCTGGTGTATAATACAGGAGGTAACTCAGGTTCAGTAATGTAATGTATGTACACAGTGACTGCACCAGCAGAATAGTGAGTGCAGCTCTGGAGTATAATACAGGAGGTAACTCAGGATCAGTAATGTAATGTATGTACACAGTGACTGCACCAGCAGAATAGTGAGTGCAGCTCTGGGGTATAATACAGGAGGTAACTCAGGATCAGTAATGTAATGTATGTACACAGTGACTGCACCAGCAGAATAGTGAGTGCAGCTCTGGAGTATAATACAGGAGGTAACTCAGGATCAGTAATGTAATGTATGTACACAGTGACTGCACCAGCAGAATAGTGAGTGCAGCTCTGGGGTATAATACAGGAGGTAACTCAGGATCAGTAATGTAATGTATGTACACAGTGACTGCACCAGCAGAATAGTGAGTGCAGCTCTGGAGTATAATACAGGAGGTAACTCAGGAACAGTAATGTAATGTATGTACACAGTGACTGCACCAGCAGAATAGTGAGTGCAGCTCTGGAGTATAATACAGGAGGTAACTCAGGATCAGTAATGTAATGTATGTACACAGTGACTGCACCAGCAGAATAGTGAGTGCAGCTCTGGAGTATAATACAGGAGGTAACTCAGGATCACTAATTCTGTGTTATGTCCGCAGTGTGAATGTGCACCTACACATCGCACAATCCCACACACCCCGGCTCATCTCTTTGGCTTAGCACAGATGTTACATTGCAGCAAATCCCGGCTGTTTGTGTTATATTGTTAGAATGGCGCCCTAATAGAGCGGTTATCTCTGCTGTCTCGATGACCTGTCACGTATCATTGTGCAGCAGACAATGGCAGCGCTATATTGTGAGCGTCGCCTGCAGACTGTTTACTCTCAGCTCAAGTAATAGAGAGAAATCTGTATTCAACTGTGGCAGCGCAGGAGACACTGACACTGGTAAACATGGCGGCATTGTGCTGGAGCGCCATCACTAGGTCATGGAGTTCCCTTCAGCCACCACTAGGGGGAGCTTCCTGACCAGATTATTACAGTTTCCATTGAGTTGACTACTGACTGTGTACATCCATATGTAGAGTGCTCCCCCTAGTGGTGGCAGATGGATGAAATGTTATCATTTATTTGTGCCTTTGGGAAAAAAATGTTTGCAATCTACTGTAGCTGCCTTTACATTTGCAGTTGCCTCCGCAGCGTTCTGCGGAGGCATCTGCAAGCCTCTGCATGCAGACCGCAGCCCCTATCTTTATAATGGAGCGCACGGTGTCTGCAGATGCTTGCAGACCGCCGTGCGCTCCCACTGCCCGCCATGAGTTATCTGTGCGCAGACGGATGCCTGCGCACAAATCACACGCTCCCCCCCGCACCAGGGCCGCGACATGTCGCATCCCTGGTGCGGACGAGACTGTGTGATCTGTGCGCAGGCATCCGCCTGCGCACAGATCACATATGGGAGTGAATGGGTGCGCATGGTCCTGCGCTGTCAAGTGCAGCACCGTGCGCTCCCATTATAAAGAAGTAGAGCTGGCTGCCGCTGCGGTCACATTGCAGACCCCAGAACGCTGCGGAGGGGAACGCTAATGTGAAGCCAGCCTAAGTCTAAAAAATATGTTGAACATTAGATTCAGTTTTGCTTTGGAGGAAACGAAGGCTACAATGTGTCAGTGCAAGGAAAAAGACGATTACACAAGATGCATCATAATTGTATCAAGTTGTATTTGTTGGTTCCATGAAAAATGCTGAAAGAAAAATGCCCAAAGGTGACTCTAACCCCTAACTCTAACTCTAAATCCTAATACGTAACCCTAATCCCAAACTCTTAACCCTAACCATTAACCCTATCCCTAATCCCTAAACCTTAATCTTAACACTAAATCATAACCCTAACCCATAACCCTAACCCTTAACCTTAACCCTTAACCCTAACACCTAACCCTAACCCATAACCCTAACCCTTAACCCTAACACCTAACCCTAACCCATAACCCTAACCATTAACTGTACCTCATAACCCTAACCCCTAATCCTAACCATTAATTGAAACTCATAACCCTAACCCTTAACCATATCCCTCATCCCTAAACCTTAATCCTAACCCTAAATCCTAACCTTAACCCTAACACCTAACCCAAACCCCTAACATTAACTCCTAACCCTAATTCTTAACCTTAACTCATACCCTTATCCATTGACGCCCAACCCTTAACCCTGTTCTGTACATGGTGGGATATATATGGTGCTATGTGATGTGCGCCCCCAGGTGGCGTATCACCTACATTACAAGGTGTGATATCAATAATGATACCAGATACTATTTGTGACTCGTCCTCACGCTGATGTTCTTCTTTTTTATATTCTTAAACTGACAGAAAGTTAATAGGTTTGAGCAGATTCGGAATCTCTGACCTGTGACCGTTCCTTATTTAGAGCCTGTGAGATATAACAGGATTCTTACATAATTGCTCATCTCACCAACGATTAATGATGTAATGAAAACACCGAGTGATTACCGGCAGAGCCAATCCCATCCATTAAAGCAGCGTCCGTCCGGCTGTCAAGAACCTGCGACCTCCTGCCAACCCCAACTGCTGCCAAACTGCAAGTGTAATATCTCCTAATAGCTGCTGAACTACAACTCCCAGCATGCCCTGACTCTTCTTCTGCACCTTGTAGAATGTCCTGGGACTTTTGTGACAACTGCACAACCACAGACTGGAGATACGCCACTGCAATTAAAGGGAATTTGCTTATTTAAGGCATATAGGATTTATAGCTATAAAGTGAAGCCGGTGCCTTACAGGCTCTGCGATACTGAATGCAATCAGACCTTTACTGCAATGATTCCATGATTTATTGCAGAGAAAAGTGTCATAAAACTGCTGGAAAACAGGGCAGCGGGTGATTGATGTGTGCAGCGCTGTGTCACTATTTGGGCTTATTTTCTTTGCCTCCCCCGTGGGCATGCCTTTCAGCTGTAAGCCAAACCCTCCCCCTCCCTCTTATCTCTTTTAGTTTCGGGCTCCTGCGCACTGTCAATATACTCCAGCCACAGGGCTCCTGACAAAACTGAAAGTACAGATGAAAGGGAGGGAGGAGGGTTTGGCTTACAGCAGAAAGGCATGGCCACAGGGGAGGAGAAAAAAAATCAACCCCAAATAGTGACACAGTGCTGCACGCATCAATCATCTGCTGCCCTGTTTTCCAGGAGTTTTATGACACTTTTATCTGCAATCAAACATGGAATCATTGAAGCAAAGGTCTGATTGCATTCAGTATCCCAGAGCCTGTAAGGCACCAGCTTCACTTTATAACCCTAAATCCTGCTACTTGGTTCTCTTTAAATAACAATATATTGCATATTCAGACAGTAGATTATTGCCTCCATGTTCCAGGGCCCGGCTCTATCTGGACATATATTGGGGCACTGCAGGGTCTGTGATGGCTGCTGACTGCACTGACTGACATGAAAGTGTATTTAGCGTATAGGAACATCAGCCATTATTGATCGAGTGTCCGTGTTTGCTTAGCAGCAGTGCCGTTCACTGTCAGATCCCGGCGTCCGGACGTTACAGACCAGAGATAATGGAGGCCGGGGTAGCTCTGTATCTGATGTGTGATCCCTGCCCTGTGCCCCCTATCAGCAAAGATTAGGAGGTTACGAGCCCACAGACCAGTGCCAGGACTGTGCTGGAACCTGCAGACTTTAATACAGACCCTACTACAGATCTACATCAGAGGGATCAGCCACCATCAGATGTGTATGGGGGGTGTCACATCCTGATGTGACCTCTAGGGGATCTGAGATCAGAAGGTCACAACACATAATTGATTGCAGATCCTCGCTGCCAACCATTTGACTATTATCACATATTGGAGTGGAATTACTTTTAGTGTCAAAAGGGTTAAGGCTCTCTCCCATCTGGCTGAAAACTGGTAGCCTTCTTCTCAGCTGCAGCTTGTGTCCGCACCCTTCTGCTATATATACACTTGGGTCCTATTCGGGCTGGTTTTATTCTGTTTTACTGACCACTTGTCTCTGGAGAAGATGTGTGTGATAATCTCCACACTGTCCTTGTCTGCTAGGTTACTATTGTGTGGAGGCTGTCAGTCTGTTTTGGTTGTGCTGGGTCTGTGCTGCAATCATCTGTGTTCACTCCTCTACTTAAGCATGCTAGCTCCTCCATCCAGTGTCAATCGTACACTTTCTGCTGCCTGTGTAAGACTGATCTCTCTGTGTTCTGTGCCTGACCAAGCCTGACGTTATTCCCCTCCCTGGACTTTGACCCTTTGCCTGTGACCTGACTACTCTTTTGCCTGCTCCCTGTTGGAGCAGCTGAAGATTGCTGTTTGTTGTGTATTTCCCATCTGTCTGTCTTACCTACTTCATATTATCTAATTGTTGTAGCGAGTCTAGTGTCTCACGGGCCTGCACACTAGTATGGGTGAGTTTAGGGCCAGCGAGGCTCTAGGCACATGTCAGTGACAGGGGGGAAGGACCCGTATAGGGATGTTGGGGAGTGCAGGGTCCAGCGTCAGTGACCCCTTGCCCCCTCTGCCATAGTTGTTATCTTCCCTGGTGTTCACCTCTGTGTTTCGCTGCACACCGGTCGTTGCCTTGGCCAGGCATGACAGAGGGGTAACAACTCCCCTCCAGATGATGTTGGGGGAAGATGGATAGGGCATGTTGGATTTCAACATGTTCTATCCTATCTATATTATGTAGTCACCACAAGATGGTCAGACCTGTATGTGTATATAGGGGAGAGAGGAATAGCTGTTCAGACAACAGATAACATATATGTAGGTTGTAAGGGTAAACATCCACTGGGACAAGAGAACTACATTTGCCCCCATAAGTGACAATATCCCACGAATAACCTCATGACGGCAACAGTCACAGTGTGATCAGTACAGTAATGTCCCCATAAAAGTAACAGTATCCCCATAATAAGAGGGAAAGGGACAGTGCTATAAGTCCTCTCTCCTTGTAATGACCCATAGACCAAGACATCTCAGAAATCCATTATCCCCACCAGGGGGCAGTGTAACAATGGACCCAGGGGCTGCTGCTCTCACACATAGATTATTATTTGTAGGTGTAGGTCGCCATCTAGTGGCAGAACACAGGTACAGCCAAATCACTGCAAGTTCTGTGATAAAACTGATCACTATCATAAGATTCCTGATCATTTCCCATCATTGTGATCTTCACACAATAAAACTGAGTGACACTTACAGCGCAGTGGCACAGAGACTTGTGCCCGGGTGACATAGGATCACAAATAATGATGAACATGGCCGTAATAAGGCGCCCTAGTTACCGTGACAACGCAATTAGAATTCAACTCACTCAGAAATCCAAATTCATCATTAGTTACAATTTTGCCATAGAGCAGCCGCGAGCGTCCCGTGTCACCCTGCAGTAAAGCTGATCTCCGGCTCGTCCTCTCTTAGTCCCTTGTAGTTTATGATCATTGTGTCTTCGCCATGATACAAATCATCCTTCCCTGCACTGACCTCAGCTATTGTATACACAGAATCCAATCTGAACAAGCAGAGCTGCAGTGTAAAGCATGGCGGCAAGGAGGAGACGCGATACAAATGCAGAGGGGAACAGAAAAGTGATATGTCTTTACAGGCTGTGGCCACATGATGGCAGTGCGGGTCCTGGTGGCTGCATTGTGCTTGTTTGTGGCAAATCTATCAGTGTCGCACTTTGTTTGATGAATTTCTAAGTGACGGAAAACATGAAGATTGTGATGGATCTCGTCACGTTACATCTCTTGTGACCACGTTGCCATACACCAGCAGAGGCATAAATTAAAGCTCTTCAGCCCCAATGCGAAAGCTCCAACGGGCCCCAATTATTGCAAATCTGTAATAGCATTAGTCTTTTTCTATAGGCCAGAGTGACATTTGGGGCCCCCTAAGCTCCAGGGCCCGGGTGTGATTGCGACCCCTGAACCTATTGTAGTTACCGCCCCTGCACATCACTTCAGAGTAACCTGCGTGTAAGGTCGGCTTCACATTACGGAGTTTGTCTGTCAGGGTGGATCCTGTTTTTTGCAGGATCCACCGACAGAACGTGACAGCACAGGATGAGGACAAAGTGTGGCCAAATATGCCCTCCGATCGATTTGTTTTCTGCTGCTCTCCATGGTGCTGATCTGTCAGCCTGTGTGTGCAGTGCTGCTCTCCATGGTGCTGATCTGTCAGCCTGTATATGCAGTGCTGCTCTCCATGGTGCTGATCTGTCAGCCTGTGTGTGCAGTGCTGCTGTCCATGGTGCTGATCTGTCAGTCTGTGTGTGCAGTGCTGCTCTCCATGGTGCTGATCTGTCAGCCTGTGTGTGCAGTGCTACTCTCCATGGTGCTGATCTGTCAGTCTGTGTGTGCAGTGCTGCTCTCCATGGTGCTGATCTGTCAGCCTGTGTGTGCAGTGCTGCTCTCCATGGTGCTGATCTGTCAGCCTGTGTGTGCAGTGCTGCTCTCCATGGTGCTAATCTGTCAGCCTGTGTGTGCAGTGCTGCGGTCCATGGTGCTGATCTGTCACCCTGTGTGTCCAGTGCTGCTCTCCATGGTGCTGATCTGTCAGCCTGTGTGTGCAGTGCTGCTCTCCATGGTGCTGATCTGTCAGCCTGTGTGTGCAGTGCTGCTCTCCATGGTGCTGATCTGTCAGCCTGTGTGTGCAGTGCTGCTCTCCATGTGGTGCTGATCTGTCAGTCTGTGTGTATAGTGCTGCTCTCCATGACGCTGATCTGTCAGCCTGTGTGTATAGTGCTGCTCTCCATGGTGCTGATCTGTCAGCCTGTGTGTATAGTGCTGCTCTCCATGACGCTGATCTGTCAGCCTGTGTGTGCAGTGCTGCTGTCCATGGTGCTGATCTGTCAGATTGTGTGTGCAGTGCTGCTGTCCATGGTGCTGATCTGTCAGCCTGTGTGTGCAGAGCTGCTCTCCACGGTGCTGATCTGTCAGCCTGTGTGTGCAGTGCTGCTCTCCATGGTGCTGATCTGTCAGCCTGTGTGTGCAGTGCTGCTCTCCAAGGTGCTGATCTATCAGCCTGTGTGTGCAGTGCTGCTCTCTATGGTGCTGATCTATCAGCCTGTGTGTGCAGTGCTGCTCTCCATGGTGCTGATCTGTCAGCCTGTGTGTGTAGTGCTGCTCCCATGGTGCTGATCTGTCAGCCTGTGTGTGCAGTGCTGCTCTCCATGGTGCTGATCTATCAGCCTGTGTGTGCAGTGCTGCTCTCCATGGTGCTGATCTGTCAGTCTGTGTGTGCAGTGCTGCTCTCCATGGTGCTGATCTGTCAGCCTGTGTGTGCAGTGCTGCTCTCCACGGTGCTGATCTGTCAGCCTGTGTGTGCAGTGCTACTCTCCATGGTGCTGATCTGTCAGCCTGTGTGTGCAGTGCTACTCTCCATGGTGCTGATCTGTCAGTCTGTGTGTGCAGTGCTGCTCTCCATGGTGCTGATCTGTCAGCCTGTGTGTGCAGTGCTACTCTCCATGGTGCTGATCTGTCAGCCTGTGTGTGCAGTGCTGCTCTCCATGGTGCTGAACTCTCAGCCTGTGTGTGCAGTGCTGCTCTCCATGGTGCTGATCTGTCAGCCTGTGTGCACAGTGCTGCTCTCCATGGTGCTGATCTGTCAGCCTGTGTGTGCAGTGCTGCTCTCCACGGTGCTGATCTGTCAGCCGTGTGTACAGTGCTGCTCTCCATGGTGCTGATCTGTCAGCCTGTGTGTGCATTGCTGCTCTCCATGGTGCTGATCTGTCAGCCGTGTGTGGCAGTGCTGCTCTCCATGGTGCTGAACTCTCAGCCTGTGTGTGCAGTGCTGCTCTCCATGGTGCTGATCTGTCAGCCTGTGTGTGCAGTGCTGCTCTCCATGGTGCTGATCTGTCAGTCTGTGTCTGCAGTGCTGCTCTCCATGGTGCTGAACTCTCAGCCTGTGTGTGCAGTGCTGCTCTCCATGGTGCTGATCTGTCAGCCTGTGTGTACAGTGCTGCTCTCCATGGTGCTGATCTGTCAGCCTGTGTGTGCAGTGCTGCTCTCCACGGTGCTGATCTGTCAGCCTGTGTGTGCAGTGCTGCTCTCCATGGTGCTGATCTGTCAGCCTGTGTGTGCAGTGCTACTCTCCATGGTGCTGATCGGTCAGTCTGTGTGTGCAGTGCTGCTGTCCATGGTGCTGATCTGTCAGCCTGTGTGTGCAGTGCTGCTGTCCATAGTGCTGATCTGTCAGCCTGTGTGTGCATTGCTGCTCTCCATGGTGCTGATCTGTCAGCCTGTGTGTGCAGTGCTGCTGTCCATGGTGCTGATCTGTCGGCCTGTGTGTGCAGTGCTGCTCTCCATGGTGCTGATCTGTCAGCCTGTGTGTGCAGTGCTGCTCTCCATGGTGCTGATCTGTCAGCCTGTGTGTGCAGTGCTACTCTCCATGGTGCTGATCTGTCAGCCTGTGTGTGCAGTGCTGCTCTCCATGGTGCTGAACTCTCAGCCTGTGTGTGCAGTGCTGCTCTCCATGGTGCTGATCTGTCAGCCTGTGTGTGCAGTGCTGCTCTCCATGGTGCTGATCTGTCAGCCTGTGTGTGCATTGCTGCTCTCCATGGTGCTGATCTGTCAGCCGTGTGTGCAGTGCTGCTCTCCATGGTGCTGACCTCTCAGCCATGTGTGCAGTGCTACTCTCCATGGTGCTGGTCTGTCAGCCCGTGTGTGCAGTGCTGCTCTCCATGGTGCTGATCTGTCAGCCTGTGTGTGCAGTGCTGCTCTCCATGGTGCTGACCTGTCAGCCGGTGTGTGCAGTGCTGCTCTCCATGGTGCTGAACTCTCAGCCATGTGTGCAGTGCTGCTCTCCATGGTGCTGATCTGTCAGCCATGTGTGCAGTGCTGCTCTCCATGGTGCTGAACTCTCAGCCATGTGTGCAGTGCTGCTCTCCATGGTGCTGAACTCTCAGCCATGTGTGCAGTGCTACTCTCCATGGTGCTGGTCTGTCAGCCTGTGTGTGCAGTGCTGCTCTCCATGGTGCTGATCTGTCAGCCTGTGTGTGCAGTGCTGTTCTCCATGGTGCTGACCTGTCAGCCGGTGTGTGCAGTGCTGCTCTCCATGGTGCTGAACTCTCAGCCATGTGTGCAGTGCTGCTCTCCATGGTGCTGAACTCTCAGCCATGTGTGCAGTGCTGCTCTCCATGGTGCTGATCTGTCAGCCATGTGTGCAGTGCTGCTCTCCATGGTGCTGAACTCTCAGCCATGTGTGCAGTGCTGCTGTCTATGGTGCTGAATGAGCACGTCAGCATTTCAGAGCATGCGCTGTGCATAAAATCGTATCTGGGAAACAATCCGCATTTTTCCCAAATTCCGTACCCACAGATTCCCATGTTATGGGCGCTGGATCGCCCTGGATTCATTTCTGTCCAGTTTTGTGCAATTTTTTCACCGGAGCCCAAAACTGCTGCAGGCTGCGGTTTTGTGCACGGTGAAAAACCTGATAAAACCTGATCAGGCACAGAAAACACAAAACCGGATGACCAATCCGGCACCATAGGGATGCATGGGGCCAAAACCGGATCCTGTTCTGTCCTGTTCAAACCGGACAGAACCTGATGCACAAAAAACCGTGGTGTAAAGCCGCCTAAGCCAAAAGGAAGCTCTAAACTGTCTGAGTCGCTCAACATATTGTGGATTGTATTATTCCATGATAACCTGCAGGGGGCAGCAGAGCATAATCCTAATTCCTTACTTGTTCCATATACCATAATCAATTGCATAAAGTTAAAATGATCTTCTCTCCGTCTTGTCCCAGAATGAAGATGCATATTATAGTTGAGTCGATACTTGCAGGAAGTGACAATGTGAAGCTACGAAAGCAAAGTGTGTTTGCATTTTCTTCCTTAGACCTTTGCTTACTTTTTGCTGCATTTCTGCATCATCCAAGTTTAGTCATTAAAGTCAATGTGTTTTTCAAAAAGTTGTCCCCACATGTCCGCTTGTGAGTGCTGCATTTGTGCAGCAGAAATCGTATTCTTAGATTAAGACCCAGCGTTACATTATTCCCTTATACACATATATAAAGAGACGACTATTTTAACAGTTTAACCCGTATTTTATCGGGATGTTCATTACTCAAATGAAACATACAAAATATAAAGCGTATTCTCTGCACTATCTGTTTATAGCAGAAATCATCTGCCACGCCCGGTTGTGCTGATTCATGTTTACACATTAAAATGCAGCACAAAAAACGTCCAGTGGGCACATAGCCTTATTGTGATGTTATAGATTGCAGATTGTGAGCAGGGACCCCACCCCTCCTGTAACTAGTGAACTAGGGGTGCTGTGGAATAAATTGGCACTATAGAAATAGATAAATATTATTATTATTATTTTATTATTATTAGCATTGCATCTCATAATCTAGTTGACAATGTTCCTTACCTACCAGCAGGGGGCAACGCAGTACAGATGTCACAAAGTAAAGATGTTCTCCAAGGATCTGCTGCTTCCACAAAGGCGTCCGGAGGACTCCAGATTCATAGATTTATTAATTTTGCTGTTTTATATAGAAGCAAATCACAGACACATTCATCACTGTAGAGGCCACAGCTGCTCTATATTCCAGATCAGTCACTGATGTGAGAATATAAATGGGAATCTGTGGGTACCGGACTTGGGAAAAATGCGAATTGTTTCCCAGATGCAATTTTATGCACAGCGCATGCTCTGAAATGCTGACGTGCTCATTCAGCACCATGGAGAGCAGTATTTCAGAGACAGGCTGAACGTTCAGCACCATGAGAGCAGCATTCGAACACGGCTGAGTTCAGCACCATGGAGAGCAGCACTGCACACACAGGCTGACAGATCAGCACCATGGAGAGCAGCACTGCACACACAGGCTGACAGATAGCACTATGGGGAGCAGCACTGCACACACAGGCTGACAGATAAGCACCATGGAGAGCAGCACTGCACACATAGGCTGACAGATCAGCACATGGACAGCAGCACTGCACACACAGGCTGACAGTTCAGCACCATGGAGGGCAGCACTGCAACACAGGCTGACAGATCAGCACTATGGAGAGCAGCACTGCACACACAGGCTGACAGTTCAGCACCATGGAGAGCAGCACTGCACACACAGGCTGACAGATCAGCACATGAGGGGCAGCACTGCACACACAGCTGAGCAGTTCAGCACCATGGAGAGCAGCACTGCACACACAGGCTGACAGATCAGCACCATGGAGAGCAGCACTGCACACACAGGCTGAAGTTCAGCACCATGGAGAGCAGCACTGCACACACAGGCTGACAGATCAGCACCATGGAGAGCAGCACTGCACACACAGGCTGACAGTCAGCACTATGGAGAGCAGCACTGCACACACAGGCTGACAGTTCAGCACCATGGAGAGCAGCACTGCACACACAGGCTGACAGATCAGCACCATGGAGAGCAGCACTGCACACACAGGCTGACAGATCAGCACCATGGAAGCAGCACTGCACACACAGGCTGACAGATCAGCACCATGGAGAGCAGCACTGCACACACAGGCTGACAGATCAGCACCATGGAGAGCAGCACTGCACACACAGGCTGACAGATCAGCACATGGAGAGCAGCACTGCACACACAGGCTGACAGATCAGCACCATGGAGAGCAGCACTGCACACACAGGCTGACAGATCAGCACCATGGAGAGCAGCACTGCACACATGGCTGAAGTTCTGCACCATGGACAGCAGCACTGCACACACAGGCTGACAGATCAGCACCATGGAGAGCAGCACTGCACACACAGGCTGACAGATCAGCATCATGGAGAGCAGCACTGCACACACAGGCTGACAGATCAGCACCATGGAGAGCAGCACTGCACACACGGCTGAGAGTTCAGCACCATGGGAGAGCACGGCACACACAGGCTGACAGATCAGCACCATGGAGAGCAGCACTGCACACACAGGCTGACAGATCAGCACCATGGAGAGCAGCATTGCACACACAGGCTGACAGATCAGCACCATGGAGAGCAGCATTGCACACATGGCTGAGAGTTCAGCACCACATGGAGAGCAGCACTGCACACACAGGCTGACAGATAGCACTATGGAGAGCAGCATTGCACACATGGCTGACAGATCAGCACCATGGAGAGCAGCACTGCACACACAGGCTGACAGATGAGCACTATGGAGAGCAGCACTGCACACACAGGCTGACAGATCAGCACCATGGAGAGCAGCACTGCACACACAGGCTGACAGATCAGCACCATGGAGAGCAGCACTGCACACACAGGCTGACAGATCAGCACCATGGAGAGCAGCACTGCACACACAGGCTAACAGATCAGCACAATGGAGAGCAGCACTGCACACACAGGCTGACAGATCAGCACCATGGAGAGCAGCACTGCACAAATAGCTGAGCGTTCAGCAATTATGGAGAGCAGCACTGCACACACTGCTGAGAGTTCAGCACCATGGAGAGCAGCACTGCACACACAGGCTGACAGATCAGCACCATGGACAGCAGCACTGCACAAATAGCTGAGCGTTCAGCAATTATGGAGAGCAGCACTGCACACACTGCTGAGAGTTCAGCACCATGGAGAGCAGCATGTATGTATGTATGTATGTGGGTTCAGAATTAGCAGTTGCACCTAGGCCCGGTGCCACCAGAGATTGTACATTGGGAGCTTAGAATTTGAGTAAATCATTTAAACCAGCGATTGCTCAAAACTGAACAACGCTTCTCATTGCTATATATAATGGCTCAGTGTCTCCTCCACTCACGTCTGGATGTCGCCTATGTCACTTCCGCCAGCGCCATATTAGCACACCCAAGTGATGGGTATGATAATATGGTAGCCGTTGCTCTCCCGCCCATTGAGCCCCCGCCCGATCACCCCCCAACCCCCCACTAACTCGATGCCATAACCCCGCCAGCCATTGCCCTCACCACTGATAGACTGGGACCAACTTACAGGACCTGTGGTCACATGATCATGACGTCACAACAAGACCTCAAGCAGAACAGGTGGAGGAGCAGAGAGCAGCAGCAGGAGCAGGTACTGCAGGGGCAGGTCACCCTCACCCCACACCACGGTCACACCACACTCACCCTGCACTCACTCACCTTACACTCACTCAGCCTGCACTCAGCCCGCATTACGGTCTTCCTGCACTCAGCCCGCACTCATTCAACCTGCACTCATTCAGCCAGCCTTCAGTCAGTCCACACCACGGTCTCCCCGCACTCATTCAGACTGCACTCAGCTCGCATCATGGTCACCCTGCACTCAGCCCGCACTCAACCTACACTCACTCAGCCATCAGCACAGTCACCCCGAAGTACGGTCATCCCTCACGCAGCCTACACTTACTCAGCCTGCCCTCACTCACTCAGCTCACTCTACGGTCATCCCACACTAAGCCCACACTTATTCACTCCACACCACAGTCACCTCGCACTCACTCAGCTTGCACCATGGTCTTCCCGCACTCATTCAGCCTGCACTCAGCCCGCACCACAGTCACCCCACACCATGGTCATTCTGCACTCAGCCCGCACCACAGTCACCCCACACCATGGTCATTCTGCACTCACCCCACACCACGGTCACCCTGCACTATGGTCATTCTGCACTCACCCCACACTACCTCACCCCGCACCACGGTCACCCTGTACTCACCCCACACTACCTCTTCCAAACAGCGGGCAGGGAGAACCCGCACAGGGGGAGAGGTGAATGCTGCCCCCAGTGCCATAGAGCCTGCACCCATCATGATGTCACTGCCCACCCACTGCGATAGCACCGGGCTCCCATCTAGTAAAATGATAATAAAAAAACTTCAATTGAAAATATCAACATTTATTTATTTTTATTTCTTTCTTTTACACATGAACACACGTAGCTTAGATATAATTTGACTTTGGGTTTTGATGTATGATTGCTGTAGAATATGAAGCACATCAGAGATGTTGGAATGCGCTGTCCAAGTGGGATCGGTAATTGTGACATTTCAGCTCTGCTACATCTGTGTGATGTCTTGGTAAAGGAAGGAAGGGGCCGATCTTCAGTCCAGTAAAATCTGCGGCATGTAATATCTATTGTAAACAATGAGGAATGACATCATTTATCTAATATATATAGATGAGTGAAGAGTGGATGTGTGTATGTGGCAAGCCCTGCCCTCTTCACATAGCCCCACCCACTCCACAAACCCCACCCTATACACATAGCCCTGCCCTCTTCACATAGCCCCACCCACTCCACAAACCCCACCCTATACACATAGCCCTGCCCACTTCACATAGCCCCACCCACTCCACAAAATCCCACCCTATACACATAGCCACACCCACTTCACTGCCTTTAACTCCCCATACCCCCACCTCCTGGGGGCGAGACTATGTGGAGGGGTGGAGCTACGAAGGTTTGGGCTATATGTGGGGGTGGCACTGTGAAAAGGGAGGGGTTACTGGTGGGTGGGGCTGAGTAGGGGTGGAGCTATGAAGGAGTGTGGCGACTGGAAGGGGGTGGGGCTATGATACTACACACACATACATACATTACCATATATGGGCGATATAACCATATATGAGCATTATGCCCGGGTTCTACAGCTAGTTCTCTATGGAATGTGTTTTTTCTATGCATTTTGGAGCGTCTAAAACTAATTAATTGATTTTACTTTGCTTCCGATGGAAATTGTCGCCTCAGTTTTCGTCAGTTTTGTTTGGATTATCGACCAAAACCGAGGGGTCACTGTACGTCCTATTCAGCCCCCTCCTGCCTTACGGGATTCAGTAAGACACAACAGCAATTGCATATGTCTGACTATCAAATATAATACATTGTGAACTGCAGGTCACAGGTGTAAATATCCATCGGTGTCTGTATTTACAGGCCTAAGCTTCCCTGTTCATTCCAGGCATCATCTTGTTAAGGCGCCGGTCAGGTCTCTGGCAATATCCGATATAAGGACAGAAGAGGCCGAGCTGGAGGAAATCCTTCTCTATTATATGATTCAGTATTATCATGTGAAAAGCTGCGTCTTCCCAACCATGTACAGCACTGGTCAGCAGTGCTCTCCTGTTCTTGCAATGATTTTCCTTGTTTTTAGTGTAATGTGCAAACTGTAGATTTAACCTGTCATGTCCAAAAACAATTATCACCTGTATCTATAGAGGAAATCAGGTAAATAGTAGCTATTGGAGCAGCGGCTACAGGGAGAAAAATAAGTTCTATCCTCCTTGCAGCTGCTCACTTCCATTCATCAAAGTGGGGCAGGGAGCGTTCAGAACCATTGGGCATTTAAGTGAGAGATTACAGTCACTGGGGTGGTGTAGGGAGCAGTTACAGAAATCGGGGCAGGGAGAGGGTACAATCATCGTGGGTAACAGTTACATTCATTGGGAGCAGTTACAGTCATCGATGTGGTGCAGGGAGCAGTCATAGTCATCATGTGGAGAGGTTACAGTCTTCAGGGCAGTGGAGGGAGCTGTTACAGTCATCAGGGTGTTGCAGCGAGGCGTTACTGTCATTAGGGCAGTGCAGGGAGTGGTCACAGTCATCAGGGTGGTGTAGGGAGCGGTTACAGTCATT
The DNA here is from genome assembly GCA_033576535.1 of Allobates femoralis. Taxonomy (NCBI): domain Eukaryota; kingdom Metazoa; phylum Chordata; class Amphibia; order Anura; family Aromobatidae; genus Allobates; species Allobates femoralis. The sequence continues at coordinate 10,248,237 of JARQOC010000011.1, forward strand.
AGGGCAGTGCAGGGAGAGGTTACTATCATTGGAGCGATGCAAGGAGCGTTCACAGTTATTGTGGCAGTTCAGTGAGCAGCTACAGTCATCGGGATGATGCATGGATCAGTTACAGTTATTGGGGCGGAGCAGGGAGCTGTTACAGTCATGGGGGGCAGAGTAGCGGTTACAGTCATTGGGGCAGTGCAAGGAGCAGTTACAGTCATCGTTGTGGTACAGGAAGCGGTTACAGTCATTGGGGCAGTGAAGGGAAGGGTTGCAGTCATCAGGGTGGTGCAGGGAGCTTTTACAGTCATCAGAGTGGTGCAGGAGCGGTTACAGTCATCAGGGTGGTGCAAGGAGCGGTTACAGTCATCAGGACAGTGCAGAGAGTGGTTACAGTCAGCACGGTGCAGGGAGCAGTTACAGTCATCAGGACAGTACAGGGAGTGGTTATAGTCAGCATGGTGCAGGGAGTGGTTACAGTCAGCATGGTGCAGGGAGCAGTTACAGTCATCGTGGTGGTGCAGGGAGTGGTTACAGTCATCGTGATGGTGCAAGGAGCCATTACAGTCATCCTGGTGGTGAAGGGAGTGGTTACAGTCAACAGGGCGGTGCAGGGAACGGTTACAGTCATTGTGATGGTGCAAGGAGCCATTACAGTCATCCTGGTGGTGAAGGGAGTGGTTACAGTCAACAGGGCGGTGCAGGGAACGGTTACAGTCATTGTGATGGTGCAAGGAGCCATTACAGTCATCCTGGTGGTGTGGGGAGCTGTTACAATTATTAAGGTGTTGAAAGGTGTGGTTACAGTCATCCTAATGGTGTTGGGAGTGGTTACAGTCATCAGGGTGTTGAAAGGTGTGGTTACAGTCAGCGTGGTGGTGCAAGGTGTGGTTACAGTCAGTGTGGTGGTGACGGGAGCATTTTTCAGTCATTTTAGTGGTGCAGGGAGTGTTTTTTAAAGCTGGCTAACATGAGGACCATTCATGGTAAAGGAGACCAAGAATGATCTCTGCTGCAGAGGATAAGTTCATCAAAGTCACCAGCTTCAAAAACACAATTTCACGGCCCACATAAATGATGCACAGACATCAAGTAGCAAACACATTTCAACAATATCTGTCCAGAGAAGTCTGAGAGAAGCAGGACTTTACGGACAAATTGCAAGGAAGCCGCCACTGAGGACTGCAAACAATAATATTCTTGTAGGGAATGAGCAACCCCAAGACTGCATTAAATCAGTCAAAATCTATCGTGGACTGAGGAGTTAAGACAAGAGATTTTTCGGTACCAGCTGCCATGTCTTAGAGATTCAGAAAAGGTGAGTAGTTTGTTTCTCCATCTGTGGTGCCCACCATGAAGCATGGAGAGAAGGTGTGATGGTGGAGGGGTGGGGGCTTTACTGGTGAAACTGTTGATTTATTCCACATTTATTGCAGATTATCCAATATGGTGACCACAGAATTCTGCAGTCACCTCCATCCCATGTGTTCTTCACTTCATGGGGTCATCATTTGTGTCACAACAGCCAAAATATCCAGGTGTTATGACCAAGATAGAGAGGCATGAAGGCTGCAATAGAGAACACAGCCTCCACAATCATCAACCTCAACCCAATGGAGATGGTTTAGGATAAGCTGGACAAGGAGTGAAGGCAAAACAGTGAGAACTCAGCGCCGGAACTGATCCAAGACTGCTGGAAAAGAATGACGAAGGGGTGGAACAGAGGGAAATGTGAGGAATCTGAGGTGTCACATACAATCCGGATTATGTCTCACATTTCTTTACTCCTCATTTTTTCCTTCTTCTTTACTATTTATATAGAAAGCCTGCGAGAAGTCCTGCTTCTTTCAAGGGCTTTCACTACAAATGAATATGAGACTCACAGCATTTCTCTATGACGGAGCAGAGTTGAACTCCCAGCCTTTGTCTTTGATGGAGCAGAGCCGGACTCACAGTCTCTGTCTATGATGGAGCAGAGCTGGGCTCACAGTCTCTGTCTATGACGGAGTAGAGCTGGAGTCACAGCCTTTCTCTATGACGGAGCAGAGTTGAACTCCCAGCCTTTGTCTTTGATGGAGCAGAGCTGGGCTCACAGTCTCTGTCTATGACGGAGCAGAGCTGGGCTCACAGTCTCTGTCTATGACGGAGCAGAGCTGGGCTCACAGTCTCTGTCTATGACGGAGCAGAGCTGGGCTCACAGTCTCTGTCTATGATGGAGCAGAGCTGGGCTCACAGTCTCTGTCTATGACGGAGCAGAGCCGGACTCACAGTCTCTGTCTATGACAGAGCAGAGCTGGAGTCACAGCCTTTCTCTATGACGGAGCAGAGCTGGGCTCACAGTCTCTGTCTATGACGGAGCAGAGCCGGACTCACAGTCTCTGTCTATGACAGAGCAGAGCTGGAGTCACAGCCTTTCTCTATGACGGAGCAGAGCTGGGCTCACAGTCTCTGTCTATGACGGAGCAGAGCCGGACTCACAGTCTCTGTCTATGACAGAGCAGAGCTGGAGTCACAGCCTTTCTCTATGACGGAGCAGAGCTGGGCTCACAGTCTCTGTCTATGACGGAGCAGAGCTGGAGTCACAGTCTCTGTCTATGACGGAGCAGAGCCGGACTCACAGTCTCTGTCTATGACGGAGCAGAGCCGGACTCACAGTCTCTGTCTATGACGGAGCAGAGCTGGAGTCACAGCCTTTCTCTATGACGGAGCAGAGTTGAACTCCCAGCCTTTGTCTTTGATGGAGCAGAGCTGGGCTCACAGTCTCTGTCTATGACAGAGCAGAGCCGGACTCACAGTCTCCGTCTATGACGGAACAGAGCTGGAGTCACAGCCTTTCTCTATGACGGAGCAGAGCTGGGCTCAGTCTTTCTGTATGAAATTATACACAATGTATTTATGGTATTTGGAGCTGCCTGCCCTTAAATTTGTAGGCTAACGTTAGGGTCCCAACAAAGGCCTTGTCGCTGGCTGTTGGACCCAAATGAATTGGACAATTTGCGCACTAAGTACCTCATTTTTTAACATAGTTTCTAAAGCAGTAATGCAATTCCAATTCCATGTATGCAATGTGTACATATGATAGCATTTCTGAGTACTGCTGTATTTTTACTTATATTGATTCGTTTTTTCAGCTTGCACCTGTTCACACTTGTCTTATTCTTTTCATATTCCTGTATGATGGAGCAGAGTTGAACGCAGAGACGGACTCACAGCCTTTTTCTATGACGAAGCAGAGATGGACTCACAGCCTTTCTCTATAACAAAGCTGAGCTAGACTGACAGCCTTTCTCTATGATCGAGCAGAGCTAGAGTAACAGTCTTTCTCTATAACGAAGCAGAGCTGGACTCACAGCTGCTGGCTGGTAGATCTTGTGGTCTACCTCCTCCAGCCTGAGCCCAATTGAGGACCGGGGGGGAAGGGGGGTGCTATCGACGCAGGCAAGGTGAAGAGCGGGGGGAAGGTGCTATCGTAGCAGGTAGTTCCTGCTACTCACCGGCCTCTCCACCATGCTGTCTCCTGCGGCCCGCACCTGCTTCCCGGGTCCCGCTGTCATTGTGGGGGACGGCCCTAAACTAGGGCAATACCACTGGCCTGGGGGGCAGATGCCTCCCCGTCACCTGGGCCAGTCCGCCCCTGTGGACTAACAGCCTTTCTCTATGATGGAGTAGAGTTAGACTA